>MU690210.1:83739-173209 GCA_026770625.1 Nicotiana glauca
CTAATTGTTATATATCATAGTTAACCACTTTGAGCATGTAATCCTGTTTTTTTTGGCAACCACATTACAAGCCTTACTCATTTATTTGAATTAACCAACTAATTGGGACCTTTTCACTTCTCATGAGCACTTGAATTATTATGAACTTTATAAAAGTTAAAGTATGGGGTTGTTGATTTGGCTTTTGAGTGGAACTAATGAAATAAGAAGAAAGGTGCAATGTTTTGAAAAAAAAGTAAAAGCCACTTGAAAAAAAAAAAATTGTATTGTTGTGCAAATATTCCTGGATAGTAGTAGCTCTTGAGGTAGTTGTGCTTAAAGAAGTATGGAGTTAATGGACATTGATGTGAAGGCGTAGTTATGGTTTGACATAAGTATGAGGTTTTCAATGTTAAAGTGTATGTATTAAAGTGCTTTGGGAGTTGTAGTCACTCTTATATACAAATGTATCCTACCAGACCCGCAGCCTACATTATAACCAATTAAAGGCCCCACAAGCACACTGCATGGCGTGTCGCCCCATGCAGCTCGCATGTGCAAATTTTACAGAGCTAGAGTCCTATTTCGCGCAAGAAAGGGTATTTCGTCCGGGCCCGACCATATTTGATATAAATACATATAAAAATATTATTTTGTGGGCCCGAGCATACTTGGTATAAATACATATAAAAATATTATTTTGAGGACTTTTGGTAGATCTTAGACCTAGGAGGAACACACACCATGATTGGAGGAGGCTTCTAACTAGTTTTTCCTCTCTTCTCTTCCTTTAGTTTCATAGTTTATTAGTTCTAGAGTTTCGGGTGCTACATGAACGTTGTAGTTTGAAGCTTGAATTGTTCTTATTATTTTATCATATTGGTTTATTTATTCAATCTTGAACTTAATTATTTGATTGCTTGATCACTAATTGAATACTATCTAGGAATCTAGTATTGAACTCGTGATAGGGAATTCTAAATCGCATATAAGATTGAGTAGAGCAAGATCTTAAATCTGGGGGGGGGGGGGGGAAGAAGGTTGATTTGCGGTTAGGATAGGAATATACCTTATTGCCTTGCTTGGTTACTATACGGAAATTATAAATGCATTTTTGTTAATCCTAATTCTAAAGGAATATAGGCATTAGGTTAGCTTGAATACACGAGTTGTACATCGGGAGAAAGCTACGAGCAATATTAACCCTGTCAATTAATAAACTAGATAAATTAATTAGATAGTTTAGGTAGAAAATACAACGGGGTTGTTGGCTAACCCATAACTCTACAATATTCACTCACATTGAATTCGTCTTTATAATTCACCAACTTGTTTTCTTTAATCTTTTAATTTGTTACTCTAAATTAATTTTAGTTAAATATTCATACGTTAGGACTCGCATGAATAGACTAAGTATTTTGTTTAATTTAGTTGATAGCTAATCACAAGTCCTTGTGGGTATGATATCTTGACTTACAATCCTATATTACTTGTCGTCCACGTAAACTTGTGTGTGCGTTTGGAAGCAACAAAAACCTTGAACGGCGATAAATCATACAACAAAAGAGAAATATGCTAAAAGAAACACAAAGATATAATATGGTTTGGTCAACCGACCTATATTCACGGCAGAGACGATAAATTTACTATATAAAAAGAGAGTACATACAAAATATCGAGGGAACAACCTCACGAAGAGGCAAATACAAGTAACACACTAACATTTGTCTCGCAAAGTTACCCCCTAAACACGATCTCAAATCCCATATAACTACATTGTGGATGCTACTGAATTAGAAGGAACAATACTCAATTTATAGAACTCCATACATTTTCCTACAAGAAAAAAGACCAAAAAACTATGAGAGATTTATAATTTTTTTATATAAGAAAGAAAACACAAGTACGGTAAACAAGTTGCACTTTCTTTCAAGAGATAGGAAAAGAAAATATGGTAAAAAAATTAGGACAACTCCTAACAGCTTTATCTACAAATAATAAGATCCAAAACCAACCTTCAATTTCGGTTGAAATCTCTGTTTCCTGTTCTGGAAATATCAAGAGGTTGGTTTCTTAGATCCGCATAAAAGATGTTCCTTCATAATTATCCTTCTCACCAGGGCCCTTAACTAACTTCTAATGCAATATCCTAGTCAAATTGAATAAGGTGTGATGATCATTGGCCTTAAAGAATAGAAGCAAAGGTGAACATACAGCTACTAGCATTTTAGATTCAATTTATGACTCTGGAAATTGGAGATTATGCAGAAAGAACTCACAACAGAGCTATGGAATTTTCTCACAATGGTTAGTGAACACGATTCTAAAATTCAATGCCTTTACCTGTGACATGAGGAAATGAAGAGGAGAAAATCCATATTTTTGCAATTTTTGGGCCACTGTAAACCACTGACCGTTTATACAGCTACTAACGGAAGATCGTAAATTTACCATTAATTCATCTAGCAAAGCTCTAACCTTTCACAAATATAGTGAGTTGAACCACCAAGGAAAATTCAAAATTTGTCTGTCCCTCATACTCTACACAGTTTAAATCTAGCAGGAGGCTTTAGCTTAAGGACATCTTTAGCTGCACAGTGCACAAGGACAGCTTTAGCTGCACGGTGATCAATGGAGTTGCCCGAGGACAATTGCAAAGTTAGCAAGGTTGTTGAAAGGCTTTAGCTGAAACCCTCAATCAGTATAATGTACATAAGAATAAGGGTTAACCTCCCAGATAAGGTTAAAAGTTTGGCTTTCCATCCTTTTAGTCTAGTATTCATCCTGTCTAGTATGAATTGATAGTCCAAGTTTTTTGGTTGTAAATTAGTAATAGGGAATTCCAGGTATTTACCCAGATTATTTTTTAATCATAATATTTAGGGTGGTAGCCAAGGATGTTAGCTTTGTAGTTTGTTCATTTGAGGAGAAGATTATTTTGGGTTTGGTAAAATTTATTCCTTGTCCGGATTAATGGGAAATGAAGTTCAATACGTTTATGATAGAAGTTTCACTTGCATTGTCTATCTGAGAAAAAGCTAAGGTCATCCACGAATAAGAGGTGGAATATGGCGGGGCCACTCTGACTTATTTTAGTGGATTTCCAATTCAAAATATCTACTTCATAATTAATGTATAATGTGTTAGGAATTGCATAAAGATGATGAATAGGCACGAAGATAGTGGGTAGCCTTATCGGATGCCTCTTGATGGTTCGAAGAATTCTGTAGGTTTGCCATTTTGCAATTATTGATGTTGTAATGGTATATGCAATTCATGATAAACATTATTAAGTCTTGTGGAAAATTGAGTGCGTGCAAGGAGCTCATGACAAATGACCATTCAAATCGGTCAAAAACCTTTTCAAGATTAATCTTGAGCATCATCTTCCCAGTCCTCCCAGTACAATTCCCTAAAGAGTGAATGCTTTTTGGACAATTATTGCATTGTCAATTGCACTCCTTCCTAGAATAAAGCTGCACATTATTAGGACTAGTAATGTTATTGATGAAGGGGCATATACGGTTTACAATAATTTTTTGTTGTAGTCTTATAGATTGTGTTACATAATCTGATGGGCCTATATTGAAATATATTTTGTGGGTCCATGACTTTGGGAATAAGTTTTATAGAAGTCTTGTTTATTTCATCTGGGATTACTAAGGTAGCAAAACTTTTGTACCTGTAACAATGATAGCTGAGTTTGTGTCTAACCAGTATTTCTAGAAGAAAATTAGGTGGATGCCATCCGGACTTGATGCCTTTAATAGTTTAAAGGATTTTTATAGCGTTATTGATTTCAATGACTGAAAGAGGTCTAACAAGAGCTTCTTTATCCCGATCTGAAGGATTTTATAACAAGGATTTGATAGCCTTATTGAGTAGTCTTCGATTAGGCGTCATGATATATGGACATGAATCCAATTCACTTGTGTAGATATTTTTGAAGTATTTGATAATATTATCATGCATTCCTGGGGTCAAAAGTCCAATTACCAACTATGTCATTCACCCTTAATATCCTGTTTTTCTACTCCTTTGGATAGCAGATACATGAAAGAATTTTGTGTTGGCATCCCCGTTATTAATCCACTGTACTCTTGATTTTAATTTAAAAAAATCTTGTTCATTTTGTAGGATTATGTTATATTCATGAATAAGATTATTTTCTAGGCTCTAGTGAAATTGAGTTTTATTTTGGGATTGCATGTTTTCTAGCCCCAGAATTCGAGCAAGAAGTGTTCTCTCTTTTAAAAAAAAAAAAACAATTCCAAGTGTAGACCTATTCCATTCTTCCAAGTATTATGTGAAAGTGAAAATGGCAATTGCATAATTTTTATTATTATTCTAGTATTGCTAAACTATATTTGAAAAAATTGGGTGACTAAGTCACGTTGTTTTAAAGCGAAAAACGTGTGTTGGTTTACGAATATTTTTTGATAGGCTTTGCAGGAGCAGGCAACAGTCCGAATGTATACGTGGCATGTGTGTGCCAGTGGAATCCGACAACATTTCCACCCAGTATGAGTTTCCAAGATATCTGTCACGTTCTTCGTTGTTTACTAAGTACACGTGCGGTACTCGACAACTCGCTCATGATCTTGCACAACTTGCTCACGTTCTTGCTATGCCAAGTGAGCCTTACTACACTCAAGATCGCGAAGAGAATAGAAGAAAGAACACAAGAGAATTGTTAAAGGAAACTTTGTATTCGAGAGAACTTGATTTGTCTGCTTGATGAATTACAAATGAATGGCCCTCTTTATATGCCAGTTTCCTAGGGGCTAGTGTGTAGATATTAATTATTACACAAGTCCTTAATATTTACAAGATAAGGGCTTTCTCTAGAATTCTCTACAAGCCTAGATATTCCAAGGACTTTCCTAGCAAATCCATAAGGATATAGGTTCTTCCTAAGGAAATGTCCAAACTTCTCTAGAATCTTCTCACAAATGCTAGCCTTCTTCTTATGTAAGCTTCCACATGGAATTAATATATGCCAAATGGCACCTATATGGCATGATGACATGGTAGGTCATCACACTCTCCCCCACCCAATATTGCAACGACCGCGGCGCAATGCTGCGACATAAACTCTCGGATCTTATCTTTGAATTGCCACAAGTCTTCATATCGTTCCCACGTGGCCTCCTCCAGTGATTTTCCTTTCCAATGGATGAGGAACATAGCGATGGCCTTTTGCCCTTGTTTTTGCCTGGCCTGATAATCTATGATAGCCACAATCTCCCGATCATGCGAGGCAGTGATAGTCATTGGCGCTCGACTTGATTGGCCCCTACTCGGATCATCCGTATCTTCATGATATGGCTTAATCATGCCGGCATGGAAGACGGGGTAGATCTTAAGATATGGTGGCATGTCAAGCTTGTATAAGATGTTGCCTACTTTGGCGACGATCTTAAATGGTCCCCCGTACTTGTGAATCTGATTCTGATGCATGCCCCGTAGTGCCTTGAACTGTCTTGGGTTAAACTTCACTATGACCATGTCCCCAACTCTATAGTTTGTGGGACGCCACTTATGGTCGGCAAAATTCTTCATCTTTTTAGTTGCCTTATCCAAGTAGGACTTAGCAGTGTCGAGTTGCCTTTCCCTCGAACACGACTGGTAATGAATGTGGAGTTTGTGGTTGTTGGCCTGTGGCTAGCTCAAATGGTGTCCGCCCCGTGCACTCACTATACTGCAAGTTATAAGAGAATTGGGCGACGTCTAATAGCCTTGCCCAATCTTTCTGATACGCGCTTACATAGTGCCTCAAGTAGCATTCTAGTAAGACATTGACCCGTTCCGTTTGTCCATCCGTACGTGGGTGGAAACTAGTAGAAAAGTGCAGTTCCATGCCAAGTATATCGAAAAACTCTCTCCAAAAGTTTCCAGTGAAGTGGGGGTTTCAATCACTAATGATATGCCTTGGTAAGCCCCAATACTTTACCGCGTTCATAAAGAATAGGTTGGCGGCTTCCTTAGCTGTGCAACCCAGTTAGGCGGGCATGAAGGTGGCATATTTGGAAAATCTATCCACGACCACCATAATAGTACCGTAACCGTCGGACTTCGATAGGCAAGTAATAAAGTCCATAGTCACGCTCTCCCATTGTAAGGCACCAGAATTTTCTTTTCAAGTAATTTACGATTTTATCATGCCAAGGTAGGCTAATTATTTTATTTTATATGCAAATGAGGATTCATGATATGATGGATATCAATTGGATATGTTAATAAGCGTATAAGTCACATTATCAGTGATTTGGGGTCTAAGGACAGGCCTAAGTCTAAGCCAAGTTGGAAAATTCCATAATAGACTAAAGTTGTAAATGAGTACGCACAAGACCTCACTTTGGGCAATCATATCTCCTTTTATATAATATTTTGTGTGATACAAGACCTATCAAATTAAAGCTCTTTGAGTCTAGTTTTTAACGCTTCAAACCGTTCGTTATTTGGACATTCCTACAAGAAGTTATGACCAAATTACCAAAGGCTGGCGGAGAACTGCGCGGATGCGAAGCATCCGAGGTAGCATACAAAAAGAGGAGCTAGCAGTGAAGTGCTGCCATAGCATCCGGGTCAGCATCTGAGCTCCTGAGAGGAGTGAAGTGGGGATGCGAAGCATCCGAGGCAGCATCCGAAATTTGGGCTTATAAACACAATTTTGGGATTCATTTTCTCTCATTTCTTTTGGACGAATTTGAGGGTTTTCCTCCATTCTCTCAAGACCTTCAACTCCCCCCATCTTGAAGGTAAGTAATCCCCATTATTTTGGTGTGAAATTCTATCATTTATACACTAGTATTGATGAAATCTTCACATAAACACATAGATTTTCAAGAAATTCCTTCAAGAACTCAAATGAGGGTTTTGCAAGATTTCTTCCAAAAGGTAAATCCTACACTGTAGACTTACATATATGGATATATTGTGGGAATATGAATATGAATATGAATCAAGTATTACAACTTATGTTATGGTGATTGGAAGCCATAAATTTCCAATATAAATACATAGTTATTGTAGAGATTGAACGGTGAATATTTGATATGATTTGTTGGTTGGGTGTGAATGGAGGGTCATAAATTTGTAGTTGGAAGTTATAAATTTGTTAGGAATGATGGTAGAATAAATTATTGGTTAATGGTGATAGTTGGATGAACAAATACTATGGTTATGAGATGTAAAGATTTATACCTACGAGGTGTTTGATAATATGCCTAAATGGCATAAGTTAGGGAATTTATTACTAATGTTAGCTATATTGGATGTTGTATTGTAGATTGAAGTTGCTTTGTGTATTGGATCATTGTAGTATCATTAAGGGGAAAATTTCAGGTATGTATGGCTAAAACCCCATTTTTTAGAAATTGAGCTTCCATGGTGCCCGCGTAAATATTGCAAGTTAAAATATAATTGATGCAGTACTCATTTTGGTTATGTTAACCGAGTTATTGTTGTGAAAATGTATGTGGTAGGTAATTCTTCATGTGTTTAATATGTTGTTCTTGGTAAATGAGGATATGTGAAGAATGTGAACTATGTCCTAAAATGACTAGACTTCAAGTCAAGTGTAAATTGAGAATTTGATGCCCAATGGTGTGAGAAAACCCGTTATGGTTGATCCTCCAAATTGTTCTTATGTGTACCAAATGTATTTGATTTATTGTTTCAAGTTCTTGGTAATGTATAAAGATGTTTGAAAGTGAAATATGTGACTGTGTAAATGTGGTACGGCTGAACTTTGGATTCTTGCTGTGATTGATACTTTACATGAGTTGGTGTTGTCGCCCTATATGACTGAAAGATGCATTCCAATATGAGCAATGTGTTATTGTTGGTAACTTAAAAGGGGCGCAAGGAATATGAATCCTGTATTGAAATGCTAGGACTTTAAATTGAGATTTGAGCTGCATATATTATGCCAAATTATGTGAGATTCTCTACGTATAGAGATGTTTGAAGTAATCAAATGAATTTGGGAAATAGAGTGTGGCCAATGTGCCGAGAACTTGAATTATAATTGTACTTGGTGATGCCTATGACATGAGAAAATATGAAATAGATTATGAAATGCGCCTCGACTTTGCTTTCCATAAATGAATCCAATAATAAAGTGCCCTAAAGGCTTTATACACAATTTATGCCATAAGTGGCTATTCGAGATAATGTCTTGCCTTATGAGTACATCCAATGTGATCCGAGTTGTTACATACTTCGACATTGAAATATTGTATATGCCGATGATTCATGGTTCCTCTCATGTGTACTTGACATCTTGAATTGAATGACTTGTTGTTGAAATTGATATTGATGTGAAATATGTGAAAATGATGTGAAATGTGGGAAAGAAGAGATTGAGTTATGAAATGTGTCCTAGTGCCAAGTATGATGTAATGATTGTGGCCCATGTGCCGATTAATTAATATGTGGAACCTATGGACGGGCTATGAAACACATAGGTGTATAATATAATATGTGGAACCTATGGACGGGCTATGAAACACATAGGTGTATAATATAATATGTGGAACCTATGGACGGGCTATGAAACACATAGGTGTATAATATGATATGTGAACCCTATGGACGGGCTATGAAACACATAGGTGTATAATATGATATGTGAACCCTATGGACGGGCTATGAAACATATATGTGTATAATATGATATGTGAACCCTATGGACGGGCTATAAAACGCATAAGTATATAATATGATATGCGAACCCTATGGACGAGCTATGAAACGCAACCTAAATGTATGGAAATTATGTGAAAGCTATGTGATCCCTTTTATTTGATAATGTTGTGATCATTTAAAGTGTTTGAGTTTCACTTGTGATTTCCTTATTGTTGTATGAAAGTTCTTTCTAAATAGATGGTGTTTAGTTATACATACTAGTGCTATTCAATGGCACTAACATCCCTTTTTCCGGGGGCGCTGTATCGTTTTATGATACAGGTTGTTCTACAGCGAGCGACATCATCCACTGGTAGCAGTATTCTCTTCCCAGCAGACTTGGTGAGCCCCACTCTATTCCGGGGTCATGTCATGTATCTTCTGTTCAATTTCCCATCATGTACTTTGTATTTGAGGTATAGCCGGAGCCTTGTTGCCGGCATTTTCATATTATTCTTTAGTTATATTTAGAGGCTCCGTAGACAGGTTGTGGGTGGTGTTTGGTATTGGGAATTAAAGTTGAAACATTGACGTTTGGCAAGGATTTATAAACTTGCAATATTTTGATAATTATGTTTTAAGCTTCTAATGGAAATAAAGTGAATGTTGTTAATGAAATATTTTCCGAGTATGATTAATGGAGTCCATCTCCTATTTATTCATGAATTAGTTTAGGTAGAATTAAACCTAATAGGCTTGCTCAATCGGGTTTACTCGATTGAGCACCGGTCGCGCTCCTCGGATTTTTAGGGCGTGACACCCATGGACGATATACAACTGGTTGTAGCTCCAAAAGTTCTCCAGGTTGTTGTCGTTCAACCTTGTCCTATTGAAAGACAAGACAAGTCTGCACATAGCACTCTATGTAATCCTGCATGTGTGGCCAATAGTAGACTGACTCAACCAAGGCCCTAGTGCGACATTGACCTGGATGACCAACCCACATTGTATCACGACTCTCTCTTATGATCCATCGTTTAATGTCTCCAAACTTAGGCATGTGCACCCGCCGACTTGTGGTAAGTAGTAGGCCGTCTTCTATCCAAAACTGTCTCATCTTGCCTTTGTTGGCTAACTTGATAAGTTGTTTGGATGCTAGATCATGATGCATGCCTTCTTTTATTACTTCCCGAATATCCCATCTTGCTGAAGTGATTACAGCAAGCTCAACTTTTCGGCTCAAGGCATCGGCTACAATGTTGCCTTTGCCCGGCTTATACTCCAGCGCATAATCAAATTCGGCCAATAAATCCTAACACCTAGCCTGCTTTGGTGTGAGCTTCTTCTATGTCTAAAAGTAGCTAGTAGCCACATTATCAGTCTTGACCATGAACCTCGACCCGAGCAGATAATGTCTCTATGTACGAAGGCAATGCACAATGGCAGTCATTTCCTTCTTTTGCACCGTGTAACACCGCTCTGTCTCATTTAACTTGCGACTCTCAAATGCTATGGGATGCTTATCCTGCATCAGGACACCCCCAATGGCAAGGTCTGAGGCATCTGTGTGCACCTCAAATGTCTTGGCAAAGTCAGGTAATGCTAAGAATGGCTCCTCTGTTACAGTTGCCTTAAGGCATTCAAACGCCTTTTGACAATGCTCCGTCCAAACCCATGGCTTGTTCTTCTTTATCAACTTACTCAATGGGGCGGCCTTTGATGAATATCCACTGATGAACCGACGATAGTAGTTAACAAGGCCAAGGAAGGATCTCAACTCAGTTACCTTTATAGGTGCCTCCCACTCCTGGATAACACGTACCTTAGCCTCATCCATGCGTAGCTCTCCATTGCTAATGACATGCCCCAAGAAGTGCACCTTTGATTGTGCAAACTCGTACTTCTCCCACTTGATGTATAACTTGTTCTCCCGCAAGACTTGGAAAACCTTCCTTAGGTGCTCCATGTGTTCCTCCAAGGTGTTGATGTAAATGACTATGTCATCTAGGTAGACTACCACGAACTGATCAAGGTAGAGATGAAAAATCTTGTTCATAAGGGTGCAAAATGTGACTGGTGCATTGGTTAAGCCGAAGGGCATCACCAACCACTCAAAGGATCCATATCTCGTCATACATACTGCTTTGGCTCATCCCCTTCTGCAATGCGAACCTAGTAGTAGCCCTTTCGAAGATCCACCTTGGTAAAGTACTTGTCTTGACCAAGTCTATCGAACAAATCAGCAATGAGCGGGATCGAGTACTTATTTTTTACTGTAACCTTATTAAGTGCTTGGTAGTCTATGCACAGGCGCACTGATTCATCCTTGTTCTTTTGGAATAATACTGGTGCACCAAAACATGCCTTTGATGGATGAATGTGACCAGTATCTAGCAACTCTTTCAATTTTTTCTTGAGATCCTCCAGCTCGGGAGGTGCCATACGATATGGGGCGAATGCGGGTGGCTTAGCCGCTGGCTCCAAATCAATCTTGTGATCCACCTCTCCCCTAGGCGGCAGGTGCTTAGGAAACTCCTCGGGCATGACATCTTTGTTTTCCTCAAGAAACATCTCTATGCAAAGCGGCATTGTCTCTTGAAAATTCTTGTCTTCCTCTAGACTTGCAATGGTTGCCACGAATTTAGGCTTCCCCCTTCTTGATCCCCTTGACAACCTACATAGCTGAGAGTTGTGCTTGGATCTGTCCGTGTGGAAGAGTCACTGTAGGTACCACGCAAGCTCCTTCTTTCTCCATAACCAAGAGACGTTGGAGGTAGGGCTCGATCAAAGTATGACAATGTCTAAAGATTTCTTGCCTCAGTATGATGTCAAAGATATCCATAGTGATTATGGTAAAGTTTGTCATACCTTTCCAAGTTCCAAATTTGACACCAACTCCATTAGCTACCCTATGAGCATTCTGTATCTCGACATTCACGGTCTTGACGCTGGAGTTGGTTGGATCAAAATTCAATTCTAGTTTCTTTGCAGCAACCTCAGTCACAAAATTATGAGTTGCTCCAGTATCCACCGTTGCACGAGCTGGCTTGTTGTTGATGGTGATATTTACGTATTGATTGCCATTCTCGGTAGGTTGGATAGCTTGCTTTGGGGCAGCACCACATAATCCGATCATACCCAACTGTGCGGTTCCCGAACTCTCTCCTTGTGACTGCTCCTTACGCTGCACCGAGGCTCTTCAGGTTAGGACAATTCCTGAAGCCATGTGGCCCTCCGCATATATAGCATCCCTTCTTCTCGACCTGCGCCTTCTTCTCGGCGTAGCCCCGACGGCCACTCGACTTTTTGAAATCTTGAGTCTTGGAGTATTGTTGTTGTATCTCCTTGACTTTGCCATGGTCTCCCCCACCTTTGACATTATTAACCTTTGACTCCTTGCCATTTCCTTTTTCGTGCTTGTCATGCCTGAAATCCATCAATGATTTGGCCTCCAATATGGCTTGGTCTATATCAGTGGCTTGTCGGTGTTGTAACTCCTGCTTAGCCCAATTTTGCAACCCATCCATGAAGTAGAACAATAATTCATCATTGGTTAGGTTGGTGATTTGAAGCATAAGGGTAGTGAACTCCTTGACATAGTTACGTATGCTCCCTGTTTGCTTCAATTCCCTAAGCTTGCGCCTTGCCTCGTTCAAGACATTGTTTGGAAAGAACTTTCGGTTGAACTCCACTTTGAACTGATCCCATGTGCTAATAGTACGTATAACTTTATCCACGTCGGCCATCTTCCTTCTCCACCATAGCATGGCATTCTCTGAGAGGTACAATACCGCAGTGTTGATCTTGGCCTGGTCGTCCCTCACTTTGCCGTGCCTGAAGTAGTTCTCCAAGTGCCAAAGGATGTTTTCCACTTCTTGTGCATCACAAACTCCTTTGAACACTGGGGGTTCAGGAGCCTCGATCTTGGCCTCCCTCTTCACCACAACATCACTGGCTGCCTCGGTCACGCCAGCATTTACATGCTCCTCGAGTGACTCTATCTTTGCCTTCATAGCATCGATAGTACTCAAAGCCTCCATGAGTCTGCACTCTAAGGCAGTGATGGTTTTCCTTAGTTCCATCGCGGTCTGTGTACGTCCCTCCAATTCATTTTAGATACTCTCAATCTCTTCAAGAGTGTTCTCCTCAAGAACGTTAAGGGTGCCTTCCACCTTCCCTGGCGTTGGCCAAAGAACTCCACGGCGTCCATCCCCGCATTCATATTCATCACTCACTCTTTACTGAGCGAGACATCCTCTGGAAGGACCTCCACTTCATCCTCGCTCGCCTCAGTGGCAGAAGTTTTTTGGGATGTAAGCCCTTCGTTTGACACAACCTCAGGTGGCACCTCCTGGGTCTTGTTGGTGGAATTCCTCTTTTTACTACGGCCGCTCTTGCCAGCAACATCCTGGATGACATTGGCTTGGGTGTTGGTAGCATTAATTTCTCCGTCATTCGCCATTCCCTTAGTTGAAACCCTCACTCTGATACCACGTTGTCACATCCTTAGTTGTTAACTAAGTACACGTGCGACACTTGACAACTCGCTTACGATCTTGCACAACTTGCTCATGTTCTTACTATGCCAAGTCAGCCTTACTACACTCAAGATCGCTAAGATAATGGAAGAAAGAACATAAGAGAATTGTTAAAGGAAGCTTTGTATTAGAGAGAACTTGATTTTTTTGCTTGATGAATTACAAATGAATGCCCCCTTTATATGCTAGTCTCCTAGGGGCTAGTGTGTAAATATTAATTATTACACAAGTCTTTAATATTTATAAGATAAGGGCTTTCTCTATAATTCTCTACAAGCCTAGAAGATTCCAAGGACTTTCCTAGCAAATCCATAAGGATCTAGGTTCTTCCTAAGGAAATGTCCAAACATCTCTAGAATCTTCTCACAAATGCTAACCTTGTTCTTATGTAAGCTTCCACATGGCATTAATATATGCCAAATGGCACCTATGTGGCATGATGATATGACGGGTCATCATATATCGGTCTAATCTTTTCAAGATTTGCTACTGCTTTTTTTTCTTTTATTTGTCCATGTAAAGCTTGATTACACAAAATAAATGTCAACTATATCAATAGCATCAAGACAATTAAAAAAATAGTACTTCTATTACTATTTATGGTCCTACCTCCAAATATTTCGGAGACGGTTGTGACTTAATTAAAGTCTCCACATAATAGCCACTGGTAGGTATTATTTTTGGCAACTAATTGCAGATTAGTTCAAAGAATTTCCTGTTAAGTAATAAAGTGCAAGCATAAATTAAAGAAAGGAGCCAAAATTTGGAAGTTCTACCGAACTAGATGTTTGCATGGATATCATAGTAAGTAACTGCAACTGGATTCATTTCCAATTCCTCATGCTTCCACATTAGTACGACTCCACCCGAGTAGCCATATGTGCTAATTTCAAACAAGTAAGTGAAACTAATATATGTCATGAGCTCGTAGTGGCTCTATATGTGCTTTTTGGTGAGGCAGATAATTAACGGATTGTTTCAGTCAACAATGTCTTTGAAGTTGCGCCCGAATTCTTGATTGTTGTTGTCCTGCAATTATAAAGGAGGATCTTGTTATACATGAGCTCCCACCCAGAGCTACTGACATGCGCAGACGCGCAAACAGTGGATGATCCTCCTCATTTTTCGCTGTCAATGGCAAGTCTTCCTCCATTAATGTTGGCAAAATCAGTGTTGCATATTTGGGCATGATCGAGTAGGGGTAGGTGTGGACATTCACTGCTATTCAGAGTACATTTTTGGAACTGTGATGAAGTATTATTTTCCTCTATTTTCGTGGAGTGTGGTTGACAATGATTCCCTCAGGTGTTGCAGTATTTGATCTAGGATGCTTGGTGCCTACACTTATGGGTTTATTAGGATGATTATATCATCTTTCGAATTCAAAGGTGATAATGGCTCCGCTGGTAGTGCATCTGGCTCTATGTCCAGATTTTCTGGCAGAGCTATCTCCTCCATTTCCTGTGATGAGAGTAACCACTTGTTGTGCAGGGTGTGTGAACCTATTGTACCTCCTACACCCATTGGACCTCCTGTACCTGTGCTGGCTGGTCGTATCCCTGCACCTGTGGTGGTTGTTGCATGGCTGCATTTAGGTGGTTCATGTCACGACCCAATTTTTCCCTCTGTGAAATGTCATGATGGCACCTAGTCTTTATGACTAGGTACGCTTAACATTTGCGAAAAAAAGAACGAAAAACCTAAAAGCTATCAACTAACAGGTAAATTTAATTAAGAAAATGATATGACGCTTGGCATTTACAAGAATCACGTTCAATACGCACTTAAACTCTCCCAAAACCTAGAATTTCATGAGTCACAAGCTAAGAAATAAACAGTACTCCCTACTCAAGAGTTTAATAAAAGAAGAAAATACAAGAAATGTTGACATAGGGTGGAATAGATAGGGACTTTGAAGTCTGCGGACGTGGCTAATATACCTTGAAGTCTCTACACCTGGCTTGCCTCACTGATGATATAGCTGATAAGCGATATCTGAATCTGCACATGAAAATATTTGCAGGAAAGAGCATGAGTACACCACAACGGCACTAGTAAGTTCCAAGCCTAACCTCGGTCTAGTAGTGGCTGGATCAGGTCAGGGCCCTACTAGTATAAATATAATGAAATAAGACAGAATATGGAAATCTAACAGGAATAGAATTCAATGAAAACCAACAGTTCAGAACGCAGTAATAGCAACGAGGGATCTCCCGGGATACCTTCCCGTAGTCCTAAAAGTAAATGTGCAGGGGGATCTCCTGGAATACCGTTTCATAGTCCCAAAGTAAAATATGCAGTGCTAGGAGATCTCCCAGAATACCATTCCGTAGTACCAAAGTAAATATGGAGTACAGTGGTATCTCCCGGAATACTATTTTGTAGTCTCAAAGTAAATATCCAGCTATAAACAACAGTTTCAACAAGGAAATCTACAGTTTAGACTAAGTTCATATAAAAGAAAATGGGTAATTTTCACTAAACATGTTGTACATAGTTCAAATAAATAGTTAATACATGTAGGCATGATTTTCGAATCTAAACAAGGTAATTATATATACTAGTGTAGTTTCAACAAGGAAAACCAGGTTAAGACTTAGTGAAAATGGCGTATTAAAATAGACAGCCTATGTACATAGTCGTCACCTCACGTACACGATGCTTACGTATCAAATAGTACCAAAATCCTAAGGGGAGCTCTCCAACACAAGGTTAGACAAGCCACTTACCTCAAACCAAGCTCAAATCAATCTGTAATAATGCTCTTTCTAAAAACATCTTGCTCCGAATGGCCTAAATCTAGCCAAATCAATTACATAATGTAAATATAGTTACAAGCAACTAATCTAGCTAATTTAATCAAAGCTAAGGCAAGAAAATAGAAAAAACTCCCAAAAAGCTTTGGGGGACCCATATCTTGGAATCAGGTAAAAGTTACAAATTATGAGCACACATTTACTCACAAGTTTACTCATACCAAAATTATCCAAATCCGATGTCAAAATCCAACTCAAAACTCAAAAAAATCTTCCCCATTTCCCCAACTTTCTCACTCCAGTTCCTTGATTAAATGAAGAAAACAACAATAAACTAATGAAATGCAACCAAAATCAATTAAGGAATGGTTACCGACAAGCTTCCTATGAAAATCACTCAAAATTTCGCCTCAATCCAAGCTTTGTAGGTCCAAAAATAGAGAATGAAATCAAACCCTCGATTTAGCCCTTTTTTTTACCAGTCAAACCGCACCTGCAGATCCTTCTTTGCACCTGCGGAAAGTCCACCGCATGTGTGGAATTCACTTAAATAGGCTTGGACCACATCTGCGAGCATTGGGCTGCACCTGCGAGCCCGTCTTGCGGTCCCCAACTGTGTCTGCGCCTCTACTTCTGCATATCCCTCATTGCATCAACGGACCCAGCCGGATAGGGTCCATATCTGCTTCTACGATTCCTTAGCTACTTCAGTGGCTCTGCACCTGCGGCCAAAAGTGCACATGTGTTAAAACACCAGGTGCAGCAACTTCAACAATTTGCATAAGTCTCAAACCAATCCGTTAAGTACCCGAAACTCAATCGATGCCCTCGGGATCTCTACCAAACATACCAACCAATCCTAAAAAATCATACAAACATAGTCTAGCCCTCAAATCACATCATACAATGCTAAAAATACAAATCACCCTACAATCTAAACTTATTGAACTTGAAACTTCCAAATTCGACAACCGATGCCGCAATCAACCAAACCACGTCCGATTGACCTCACATTTTGCACAAAAGTCATAATTCACACTACGGACCTACTACTACTTCTGTAATCAGATTCTGACCCCGATATCAAAAATTCCACCACTGGTTCGAATCTCCAAAAATTTGACTTTCGCCATTTCAAGCCAAAATAAGCTATGGACCTCCAAAACACAATGCAAACAATCCCCTAAGCCCAAAATTAACCAACAGAGATAACAAAATTGATGGAACTCCATTCCGAAGTCAGCTTCATATAGTTCTAACTACGGTCCAAATCTTAAGACTTAAGCTCTCATTTAGGGACTAAGTATCCCAAAATACTTCGAATCTCAAAGCGGCTCATCCCATCAAGCCATAATAGCAGAAATATATACAGAAGAAGAATTTAATAGGGGATCGGGGATCTAACTCTCAAAATGATCGGCCGGATCGTTACAGCTCACCATCTCCAACGTTGCTATTTCTAGGTTGTGCATTGTTTCCATGCGTATTTCTATATGTGGCCCCATCCCTTCATCTGCTCGACGAGGTCCTGTGTTCTCCAAGAAGAACTAGGCATGCTAAAGAACCCCCATTACATCCAGCCACGGTGTTAATAGTGGCCGTTGCATGACTGATAGCATTATGGGCTGATGTGGTATTGCCATTGGGGAATAGTATTGGGACTACTGTCGTTTGAACATAGTAGTGGATCATTTGGGTGTGACTGTATTGGCATGAGAAGTGATGGTTATTATCTCTATTGTATTGGGGATGGTGGTGGCATCGCTGGTTTTGGAGGTTGGTGTGGCGATTCATTTTCATGGGTGGGGATGATGGGGATTTGGTCATTGTAAGAGATTATGGTAGGGGTGATTATGAAGGTGACTTGGAGGTGTTTACTTGGGGTTTTATTTTGTGTGAATGAGTTGAGAAATAGTGAGTGATGGGATAGGTGATGGGATTTGGCCATAGTAGCGTAGGTAGTAGAGTGGGAGTAGGTTTCATAAGGGGTAATGATTTCATGCATAGTAGGCTTCTTAGGAATAGTGTCCATGGTATTGTCTCTATTTTTAGTACTATGCATTTTATTATTTTCCCTCTATTTGATAATCTAATCATGTCTTTGAGATCCTATATGTATCCCCATATTGTGCCTGTTTTGGGGTATTTTTGTTAGTGGTTTTGTGGGCGCGACAGCCTTATTTGCCGTTAAGGAATTTTTTGTATGTCGCACAGGTGGTGGACAATTAGTTTTTGAAGTCGTAAATAAGAACAGATGATTTTTTTTGTTCTTGGTGATGTATGGTGGGTGATGTTGGAGATAACGGGGTACGAGGGTCTGGTTTGTAATTTTTTTTATTTTTGTAGTTTGTTTTCTAAATCTAGTTGACTTAGAACAGAGAATTGGTTGTGTTGGATAAGTTGACCCTTTAGATATAGTGGAGGTAAATGACCCTTTTTGTTCCTTGGCCTCCAAGGTTGAGGTAAGTCTAGGGATGGGGAGTCTAATACTTGAGAGAGTAGGGGTTATGTCATTATTTCTTTTGGTGTTGTTTGTTTTTTCTTTACCTTTTTTCTTCTTCTTTTTTTCGACAAGATTTACTTTTTGATTTTTTTCCTTTCTGTTTTTCTTCTTTTTGTTTTGCTTCATTTTTTTCTTTTTTAGTATCTTCTTTTTCTAATTTTTGTGAATTATGAGTTGTAGTGGTGTACCTTTTGAGTGCGCATGAGACTTCCACTATTCATTTGCTGTGTTTGTTGTAGAGTTTTCCTCCATCTTTGTAGATCTTGGATTCTTGTTCTAACATTGGTATATGTTGTGTCCCAGGCATCCGCTGTCACGCCCCGAACATGGGCCTAGACGTAACACGGCACTCGGTGCCTGACTACATGTGACCAAGCGAACCAATTGGCTGGGTGAATCAACATATGATATCATAACATACTGAATGTGGAATATAAACTAACAAATGTTGATATACCGAAAGTCTGAATGATATAAATCAAAATATGGAAATGCTAATACAATTTCTGAAACATATTTGCAGGAAACATATCTTAACATGAAAAACTTGAGACTCTGTCTAACTGTTACTCTAGTTTATGAAGCCTCTATTGAAGTACTTAAAACGTTGACAATTTGAAAAAAAATTAAAAGACTGTAAAGTAATGATAATGCCCCGAAAGAACTGGGGATCACCAAATAGCTGGTATGAGAATCATAGCGCTCTGAATCGTCAACCTATAAATCAGTATCTGAATCGTGAGTTGCAGGCCCCGGGTAAAAATGGACGTCAGTATATTTGAATTATACTGGTATGTAAATAAACTGAAAGAAAGAATTATAGACGCTGAAACTGAAACTAAGTTGATAACTGGGAATTGGTAATTGATAACTGAAATGATAACTATTGAAACTGAAATTGAATGATAGCTGGTAACTGATAACTTAACTAAAAACTGATAACTGATCTGATAACTGGTGACTGAAATGATGACCGATAATTGAAATAATGACTAATAATTGAACTGAACAAAGAAAGTAAGGATATGAATACTCCCTTTTCTGAATGATGAACAACCTGTTTATCTGAATATTAAATTGTGGCCTCGGGCCCAATATATATATGTGCACAAACTGTGGCCTCGGGCCCAAGTATACGTATATATAACTGCGACCTCAGGTCCAAAACACACAAAGCATAAAATGCAGCCTCAAGCCCAAAGATGCACAAAGCATAAACTGCGGCCTCAGGCCCAAAGATGCATAAATCATAAAATGCAGTCTCAGGCCCAAATACAGGTGTTCGACATTCAGGGATTTAAAATTAGGAATTGAGAATCATTCTGCAATACATAATAGTGAAATACTAAATCACACTAAGTTACATAATACCAGAATACTAGATCAAATTGAGTTACATAATATTGGAATACTGAATAGGACTAGAATGAGACATCTATTCTTGAACTGATTATGAACACTGAAACTTTAACTGTTTATGACATGCTGCGTAAGTTATACTAAGACTTAGGAACATCAAACCCAAGTCTATATTAAATACGAACTGAGCTCATAACGTTCAGAATGAAAGTCATGAACGAGTTATGAAGCTAGAGAATAGAAGTTCTACAACTATTCAAGGAACTAGGCTTAACTATATTTCTGAGACAATTGATACGTCGTAAAAGAAAGTATAGTGTAGAGAGTATCATTAAAATTCCCAAACATACAGAGTTAGCCTCACATACCTTAACTTCATGCTCTTGAGCATAATACAACATTTGCCAATCCTTTCAACTTTAATCTATAGCAATACAAGTCAAAGGGATTCCATATTAGCAATAATACACATGTTTTGGTTACTTAGTCATTTTCTCTAACACTTGGTGACATAAAGCTTCATATTCCTTATTAATAGTGTCTCTATACCCAATAACCCATTCTCTTGCTCCTGGATATATTCTAAAGTCTCAAATGGCTATAATCAACATTATTCTTTATCACCCATAAGGTAAACGACACCCTTAACCAATAATCAACCATCAATAGGCCAAACCTATAATTTTTCATACTTTTCTATCAAACCCATCAATTCATATCTCATGTACTTGAGTTTATAATCATTAAACAAATGCTAGAATCAATTAGAGGGTGAAGACCCTACCTTTTTGAAGTTCAAACCCCTTTGAATTCGAGCTCTAGGCTTCCTTCTCTCAACAATGATGTCCCAATCGAATATCTAATGATATGAACGGTTTACCCATGTTAATAAGATGTTGGGAAATTGAAATTAACTTAGAATCACCATTAGAACTTACCTTGGGTGGTGGAAGGGCCCTTAAGGAGTTAGGATTTTGAATGTTCCCCTTTCTTGAGCAAGTTTTAATGTTTTGGGGCTATGAGGGATGAAATATGGCTTTAAAACTACCCCCCACGTGCGCGCCCGCGCGCCTAGAGATATGCCCGCACTACTGTCCGCGCAAAACGACAGTAACACTGCCTCAAAAGTAGCGCAGTCACGCTACCGGACGCGCATATCGAATACTGTTATGTAAAATACGCATAACATTTTGCACATAGATCCGTTCGGGCTCCATAATATATCATTAGAAATATATTTCAAAGTCCTACACCTTTTATGCTTGGAGGTTTCCCAAATTCCTTAAAAAGTTGCACTAAACTCTGCTGGAAGATAGACCTTCTGCAAACTTAGTCGATTTTGTCAAATCTTATGCACCTCACTTTCTATTTTGATTTTGAAACAACTATTTTACCCATAATCATCCCGATGGGACTTCACATGTTCAAAATATAATCTTACTACTCCTTTAACTCATTCATACTTAAGCCGAATTTACGGAGTGTTACGTTATCTCCCCCTTGGGATCATTCGTCTTCGAATGATTGTCCTGACTGTAAGATCTTCTAACTTCAGACCTTAAACGGGTTTGGTGGAAACATAAACTTTCATTTATACTTGTATACTAAGCTGAATGAATGCCTGATTACTGAACTATTGCAATATTTAACTGAATGACTATTGCATTGACTGAATATTGGTCTGCCATGGATTCATGAATACTGAACAAACATAGATATATGAATATTGAACTGGAACGAACAGTTGAATAGTCAGAGTACTAAGTTGGCATGAATGTCTAAGTATTGGACTAACATGAGTAGCTGAGTATTGAGCTGACATGAGTATCTGAGTACTGAAAACTTGAATGTTATAACATGACACGTGAAATACTGGCTGTACCACCAGTAATTATGGTGGCAACTCCAACACATAAGCTAATTAAACGATCCTTCGCAAGAATCTATATGGCCCAATATAGCAGGGACTGTGCTTCCCCTTGGTCCCAAATGTCATAACGCTTTTCATAAGCGAAACTATCAGAAACACCCAATCATCAACTTGAAACTCTAGGTCTCTATGCCGCATGCTCTAATAGGACTTTCGGTGCCTCTGAGTTTTCTTCAAATGCTCTTGAATCAACTTAACTTTCTCTATAGCCTGATAGACTAAATCGGGTCCTAACAACTCCACTTCTAAAACTTTCAAACAACCAATTGGTGGTCTACGCCTTCGCCCATACAGAGCTTCGTACTATGCCATTTTGATACTAGAATGGTAGGTTATTATTAGCAAGGTCAATAAGAGGTATGTCATCATCCCAATTACTTTTAACATCAAGGACATATCCTCAACTATTTGAACAATGCGCTCTGTCTGGCCCTATTTCAAAGGATGAAAAGCGTGTGCTTAATCATTTTTGAAAGAACTTCTAAAAGTTTATTTTAAACTGAGCACCACAATCCAAAATGACGGATAACGTAGTCCCATAAATCAGACAATTTCCTGAATGTAAACTTGGTATAATCTTTTACTGAATCTGTAGTTTTTGCTGGCAAGAAGCATGCTGACTTGGTAAGTCGATTTACAATCATCCCATCAAATCATGCTTTCAAGATGATCAAGATAATCCTGTTATAAACTCCATATTTACCATCTCCACTCAAAATATATGTATTCTGTAATAAAACACTAGGCTTTATGCTGCTCGACTTTCACTTGCTGATAATTTAGACAATTGGCCACAAAGTTTGTGATGTTCCTTTTCATGTCGTTCAGCCAATAAATCTCCTTGGTTATGATGCATATTTGGGAACCTGGATGGAAAGAATACCTGGAATTATGGTCTTCTAACATGGTCTTCCCTCTTTAAATCCATCTATGTCTGAAACACACAATCTATCTTGGTACCTCAAAGTACCATCATCTCCCCCTTATTCAAAAGCCATGTGAATCTCCTTTTTTAACTATAACACATAGGGATCATCAAATTATTTCTCCTTCTCTTCGGCTACTAAGGGGAACAAGTCATGTTCTAGACAACAACTCCGTTATCTTTGGAGTCCGAAGTCGAACTCCTATCTTGGCTAGTGAACTTCTTTTACTAGAGTTATCTTATCGACTTCAATCATGTATTATACTTCCCACACTTGATTATCTTCTTAAGCACTTCCTGAAAACACTTATAAAATAGTTGCAATCTAAGTCTTTGACTAGTATTCCAAAATTAAAGTCTCGTGCAATGCCATTACCCTCATAACACATAAATAGGCATGGTTTTATAGCTTTTTTGTGATTACTTTATCATCAATAACTAAGCTCGGTGATTATTCTAATCACTTTGTGTTTCTTACACATGCTAGACATAATCCGTGTGGTAATTATACAATTCTCCATCATTACCGAACTGATTTTTCTTTTTCATATCCCATGCTAATTATTCGGGTTTCAAATCACTAACTGGACTTACAAAAAAATTCACATCACCCCTTAGACCAAAGGTCTTATACTTGCGGATCCTTTTCTTGTTTGTTGGAATCCAAATAATATTCCTTATTTTCTGCAATTCTTTGCACTCTACATCAATAACGACTCATCTTCCAACTTACTTCTGAGCTAGGAAAAAAGCTAAATTATTCACATAACAGAAAGCTAATGTATTCACAACTATCATAAACAATCTTAATAATTTAACTCTGCTCACACTATCAGTCTTGGAGAAACCACATTTCGATAATTCCTAAAGGCTATTCTCCTATAGTTTGCTCTCTTATTGCTAGCTGATTGTTTTTCGCACTATAATTGTACTTCGAATTTAACGTAAACTCTTTGGGTTCTAACAAACGTTCGGTGTTTCAAACTATCACCCACTCACTAGAGTTAACCTGGTTAAGTGAATCAAATTGTACCTCTACTAGCTCTGCTGAAATCGCTAATTCATTGTATCAACTCAAAACTTACTTATCATTCTTTTACTAAACACCTACTAGAATCACGTTTTCCTGTTCTACTTTGGATAACAAAAATGAGGAATAAGGTTATTTCTAACTTCCCTCATCATCCGACCCTATTCTATGGTCGCATACTATCCTTTTTTTTTTTCTAAACTATGTGAATAGGTCACACTTAGGGAATTCATCTGTCTTAAACAAGAATTAGAATATGTAACTCAAACTTTCTATATAATACAAAATCATATCATACTATAAACATCCGCGATAATCACTTAGTCACATAACCTAGGGGGAACTGCCATATCTTTTATCTTACATCAATAGCTGCTTCTTATCGTAGCTTACTAATGTGGTACTTCTAGTTCTGATTTGAATAAATCTAAACAACTTAAAATCACTCCCTGAAATTCAATATTGGCTGCTCTTGGTTCTCAGTGCATACATCATATATTCTAGTCATTTGCATGAGTTGTAAGAAATCACATCTTTGGTAATAACAAACATTTCTAATCCTAGGTATTTTACCCTTAGGCTCTTTTTTGTCCAAAACTATAGGGACCAATGTTAGGTTCTGACATCTGAACTATCATCATCCCACATGTGGCTCCATTTTAAAGAATTAAAAGAGATTGTTCTCTGAGGTAAAACACATATGAATACAGTACCATGCACAAAATTATCCTTCAAAGTATACTGTCATCTGATAAATCACTTCTTGCACCATCCTGTGAGTCTTGGTCTTAATCCAGACCAAGTATGCAAATGGTTCTCTATAATCACTATTACTTACATTTTACTTGAGAACCCATATGCATCACTGTATACTCACAAGTCACAAAATATTTTGATACACTGAAAATTAGATATTTGGTAAACATATAACTGAACACCGGAGTACTGAATAACCATAAACTTGCTAACTGAAAGATTATATAACTTGTAAATGAGGTAAACTAATAACCAGAAGACATCATAACTGCTTTTGTAATTTCTCATAAGGTTATTCTTTAATCTGTGCTACTATCCATTGCATCCCACTTTTAACATCCTCTCAAGTTTCATATTTACCAACATATACTCCATAATTATACCACAATGGGAAATTATCCTTTCTAGGACCTTAGGTTCCTCCTACGCATCGCTTGGGCATCTAATACGTTTGGAATTCGATAGGAAGAGAAGGTTAGCTATTGCTCTAAGCTTCATGGAACGATCTAGATTAGAAAGAAGTGAGACAATCCTGAATGTCTTGGTAGTTAACCGTTTATATGAGTGGCCGGCACACACATATAAAAGAAACTCCACTGGACACGGCTTCATAGACTTCCTAGGACTCTTGAACCTAGTGCTTTGATACCAAGCTTTGTCACGCCCCAAATGTGGGCCTAGACGTAACACGACACTCGGTGCCTGACTACATGTGACTGAACGAACCAACTAGCTAGCTGAATCAACATGTGATATCATAACATGCGGAATACGGAAGACAAACTAACACATATTCATATATTGAAAGTCTGAATGATATAAATCAAAGTACGGAAATACTAATACAATTTCTGAAAAATACGGGCAGTAAACATAGCTTAACATGAAAACTTGAGACTTTATCTAACTGTTAATCTAGTTTATGAAGCCTCTATTGAAGTACTGAAAACGCTGACTATTTGAAAAAAACTGAAAGACTGTAAAGTAATAATAATACCCCGAAAGAATTGGGGATCACCAAATAGCTGGTATAAGAGTCCTGGCGCTCTGAATCGTCAACCTAAAAATCAGTACCTGCATTGTGAGATGTAGGCCCCGGTAAAAACGGATGTCAGTACATTTGAATTATACTGGTACATAAAGCAACTGAAAGAAAGAATTATAAACGCTGAAACTGAAACTCAGCTGATAACTGAGAATTGTTAATTGATAATTGAAATGATAACTATTGAAACTGAAACTGAAACGATAACTAGTAACTGATAACTTAACTAATAACTGCTAACTGATCTGATAACTGGTGACTGAATGATAACGGATAACTGAAATAAAATCTAATAATTGAACTGAACAAAGGAAGTAAGAATATGAATGCTCCCTCTTCTAAATGATGAACAACCTGTTTATCTGAATATTAAACTGCGGCCTCAAGCCCAATATATATATGTGCACAAACTGCGACCTCGGGCCCAAATATACATATATATAATTGCGACCTCAGGTCCAAAATGCACAAAGCATAAACTGCAGCCTCAGGCCCAAAGATGCATAGAGCATAAACTGCGGCCTCAGGCCCAAAGATGCATAAATCATAAAATGCAGCCTCAGGCCTAAATACAGGTGTTTGACATTCAGGGATTTTAAATTAGGAATTGAGAATTATTCTACAATATATAATAGTGAAATACTAAATCACACTAAGTTACATGATACCAGAATACTGGATCAAACTGAGTTATATAATACTGGAATACTGAATAGGACTAGAATGAGACATGTATTCTTGAACTGATTATGAACACTGAAACTTTAACTGTTTATGACATGCTGAGTAAGTTATACTATGACTTAGGAACATCAAACTCAAGTCTATATTGCATACGAGCTGAGCTCATAACGTTCAGAATGAAAGTCATGAACGAGTTATGAAACTAGAGAATGGAAGTTCTACAACTATTCAAGGAACTAGGCTTAACTATATTTCTGAGACAATTGATACGTCGTAAAAGAAACGTAGTGTAGGGAGAATCATTAACATTCCCAAACATACAGAGTTAGCCTCACATACCTTAACTTCATGCTCTTGAGCATAATACAACATTCGCCAACTCTTTCAACTTCAATTTGTAGCAATACAAGTCAAAGGGATTCCATATTAGCAATAATACTCATGTTTTGGTTAATTAGGCATTTTATCAAACTCTTGGTGGCATAGAGCTTCATATTCCTTATTAATAGTGTCTCTACATCCAATAACCCATTCTCTTGCTCCTGGATATATTCTAAAGTCTCAAATGGCTATAATCAACATTATTCTTTATCACCCATAAGGTAAACGACACCCTTAACCAATAATCAACCATCAACAAGCCAAACCTATAATTGTTCATACTTTTCTATCAAACTCATCAACTCATATCTCATGAACTTGACTTTTATAATCATTAAACGAATGCCAGAATCAATTAGAGGGTGAAGACCCTACCTTTGTGAAGTTCAAACCCTTTGAATTCGAGTTCTAGGCTTCATTCTCTCAACAATAATGTCCCAATCAAATATCTCATTATATGGAGGGTTTACCCATGTTAATAAGATGTTGGAAAATTTAAATTAACTTAGAATCACTATTAGAACTTACCTAGGGTGGTGGAAGGTCCCTTAAGGAGTTAGGATTTTGAGTGTTCCCCTTAATTGAGCAAGTTTTTACGTTTTGGGGCTTTGGGGGACGAAATATGGCTTTAAAATGACCCCCCATGTGCACGTCCGTGCACCTAGAGACATGCCCGCACTACTGTCCGCGCAAAACAGCAGTAACACTTCCTCAAAAGTAGCGCGGTCACGCTACCGGACGCGCATATCACATACTATTCTGTAAAATACGCATAACATTTGCACAAAGATCCGTTCGGGCTCCACAATATACCTTTAGAAAGCTATTTCAAAGGCCTACAACTTTTATGCTTTGAGTTTTCCTAAATTCCTTAAAAATGTACACTAAATCCTACTGGATGACAGACTTTCTTCAAACTTAGTCGATTTTGTCAAATCATATGCACCTCACTTTCTACCTTGATTTTGAAATAACTATTTTACCCATAATCATCCGATGGTACTTCACATGTTCAAAATATAACTTTACTACTCCTTTAGCTCATTCATACCTAAGCCAAATTTACGGGGTGTTACATCCGCATATCGTACATAATTGGTTTCTGTCTCCATAGTGGATATCCTATAGATGTTTTTCCGATCATGACATTCCTTGGTAGAGGATTTTTCAGGGGAACCAGGAAAAATAAGAGTGCAAAACATCCCGTTGTCGTATTTGTAGTGCAACTGTCATTCTTCAAAACATCCTCAATCAATGTGTTTTACATTGGGATTGAATTTCTGTGTCCATTTTCTGAAACTAAAGTACTGTGATCTAATAAACCAAGGTCCGTTATATATGGCCATTTGGTAGATTTCGTGGGATGAAAACCAAATTAGGCAATAATCATTTCCTAAATCAATGAGGTTTCTTGGATCGGTTGAGTTCCAGATTTTTGGATTTTTATGCGTAGTAGGTTGTAGACCATACGCTTTCCTAATAATTTATGATTAAGGACTATTTTCAGGGCTCATATAGTCTGATTTTGTCCTCTATTATAATGGGTATAAAGTTTCGGTGGTTTGTTGTGTTATCTTTTTCTTCTTCTAGATTAAGGTTGCTAAAAATTGTGCAATCAAAATTCACAGGACAAAATATTTGCTTTTGGGTTACTGTATCTCTATAACTTACCTGTGCCTCCATATATGTGACACTATTTTTTGGTCTGTGCGTACTGCGTGAAAGCATATCTTCTTCTTCATTAGTTAAAGTGCTTTCTTTAATTTATTGTCTTTTCGGATAGTTGGAAATAGCTTTTGCAGTGGGTTTTGTGGAGTGCTCGATTGATTGATTGAACTTTCTCTCTTTCCTTTTATAAAGAAAAGTTAGAGAAGTCGGAGAAAATACATTCATTACATCATTGTGTTTGAAGGACTTGACCGTGGGGGTGGGCCGGTAAGGATGGAGAATAGGGTGGGGAAGATTGAAAATGAGCTTTGGAAAAATATTTTCCTCCTTAGTTCATGAGAAAAATATTTTTTAAAATATTTAAGCTAACTAAATATGAAAAAATTAAAAAATATTTTCTTTCGTACCAAGCACACCCGAGATCTCTGTTTATAAATGTCCTATTCTATAATAATGATATTTTAGTGATCTTGCCCGTTGATTAGGACAACTAAATAGACACATTCTGCTTATCATGATTTGCATCTTTTGTTAATATGTTTATAACTTACAATAATTCACTTTCCAGTAAATTTGTGCTAATTTTCGAGTTGACTTAGACTCAAGATCCAATTTTTTTCACACGGTATCATAAAATCAGACTCATTCTTATGCTTAATGTTTCCTAATGTATTTTCTCCTTATATAACAATCTTCATTTTATGAGTTAAATATTTAATTTTTGGAGTTGAATTGGACCCAAGATTGATTATTTTTTTCAAATTTAATATCACAACCCAAACCAATGTGCCATGACGAGTGCCGGAGTCCTACATGTTGAACATCCCTAAGCATACGTCTAAGATATAACATAAAATATGGGTAGGTCATGCATACCATCTATCAATAAACTACTGAATCATGTGATAAAATACATAAGGAAACATGCCCAAAAGACACACACACACATAATATATATATATAGGGCGAGCCGACAAAGAGGTGCCAACTTGGGACTCTAGCATTGGCGCTTTTTCAGACGCTTATATCTTTTATCCGAATGCCGTATGAATTAATGGTTAAGAGTATTGGAAAATACATTACATTATCTCCAATTGGTATAATATGCCCCAAGGAAAGCTATAGAATTCAACCAGAATTCACATTTAGAGAATTTCGTGTACTACTTCCTTTTGTGTAGAACTATTAGCAAAGTACGCAAATGATCTTAATGCTTAGCCTTTGAACGGGAATAAACCAAAATATCATCTATAAATACAATCACGAACAATTCTAGAAAGGGTTTGAACACACGATTCATCAAGTCCATGAATACTGCTATGGCAATGGTCAAACCGACCCACATACCATGAAACTCAAAGTGTCTGTATTTGGTCCTAATGTTGTCTTCGGTGTTGATACCCAATTTTTCCCTCCTATTTTAAATATATATACATATATTTTCAAAATACTGCATATGCATCATAATTTAATTTATAGGCATACACGAATATTTTTTTTAAATAATTTTTCATAATTTTCAAAGACTTTAAACCAATTTATCCCTGCATTTTATTCCAATAATTATTCTTCATATTATGATGATTTAATCATCTAAATTTATCATTTTATACCAAAATAATGTTTGAATATTTTTAGTATATATTTATAATTGCATTTACATTTTAGGGCTAAATTGCACATTTTTATAATAATAGTCATATGCATGTATAATTACATTATTTATGCAGAAAATAAATTTCTATATTTTTTAAATATTAAGTAGTTATTTTAAATTATTTTAGTATACAAATGATATTATTTAGTAATTACTTTTATAAATTATTTATTTGATTAAAATCAGGTATTTAAATTTAGCCTAAATTTGGACCTAAATCTACCCTTACACCAGCCCAATACCATTGGCCCAAAACCCATTAGCCCAATCCCCATACTAGTTTTTATACCCGATCCAGGATCGTGATCTCTAAGATCAATGGTCCACGTTACATCTGCCCCTTTAAACCTAACCAAACACCTAACCCTAATCAATTTACACCAGCCGCTGTGCTAGAACTCTCTCATCTCTCATATATGAAGAACCCTAGCCCGCCGTATTACCAAATCCTCTCCTAATCCCATTTCTAATGGGATTTTCTTTATGTTCACTTACTGTTTCAATATGTTTCTATTATTGGGTGATTGTCTATGGTATTACCTAGTACTTGCCTAAACATGGCAAGTACTATTACTCTTATTTTGTCCGATTTGACTTTTGTCTCTTGAATCTGGATGATATTGAGTCCACACATGCTTATTTTTCACCGTGTGAGTCTAATTTTTTTGTATCTTGCTGATTCATACTTAACCTAAGGTTATGGTTAACAGATCTTCTTTGATTCGAATAAAAACTGGTTCAAGCTTTGATTTTGAGTATTATCTCGCCATTATTCACCTTATTATGTGTAAATCTGTCTATTTTTGTCGATTTGTTTACTTACCCTAAATTAGAGTTTCAAATCCTTTTTAATTGAACCAAATCTGATTCGATTCTGTGTCTTTTTTGAATAATATTCATGTCTATGTTCATCTTGTGCAATATGTGATTCGTTTGCCTTTATTTTCTACCGATTTGTGTATTTTACCCAAAAATTAGGGTTTTAAAAGTTTCCTTACTGATTTAAATGCTTGCCTTTCTAGTGTTTGACTAATTGTTTTCATGTTTATGTGTTCAATTCCTACACTGTTTAAACCCCTCACCACTCCCCTTTGAAAGTTGAAAAATCCTTAAGAACACTATAATATAAGGTTGTGTGCATTCACTCTTGAGTAATCTTGTTATGTATTCTGATTCATGACTGGCTGAAAGTCAAGGGCTGAAATTTCCAAGTTCTTTCTCTTTTTTGGTGATATTTACCATACTGTTGAATTTCTTCTTCCTTGCTTCATCTTAACTGGTGAGCTACTATGCCTTTTACCATTTCATTCTGACTATCTACCATTTCATTTATGTGTTACTTCAATTAAACTATACTATCCTAAATTGTATTACATCTGAGACATGCTTAAATATTCTGTGAGTTTGTTAGCTCAATCATGCTCAATCATATGTCACGGATAACTATCTCTTAAAGTTTAATTCTGTTATAATTTTGCTCTTTGAACATGTGTTTATATCTCCTTCCATGGGCTAGTTAACTATGTATGGATGTATGCATTAATAGAATTACAAATGTGTTTGCTGAATCTGCAATAATGTGGCATGTTTGATCTTGTTTCATCATATTTTTACACCTCTAGTAACTGTCGTAATTAGTTCCTAACATGTCATGATTTGTTGCTAATTGGTTTCTTCTTATGACACTAGTTTCTACAGTTAGCCTAATCTGGATCCTCTTTTATCACTATAAATATGTTTTTGTGACTTTTGATTGACTTCATTTCCTGAAAACTTGACTAAGTATGCCTAAGTTCAAGCATGTCTATTATTTGTGTGCATATGCTCAATTTGGATTCTGTCCTTCGATGAAATCCCTTGACTCCATTCTATTCCCTTACTATCTGGTCCTTTTGAATTATTATTCTTAGCCGGTTGAAATCCAAGGCTATTTAGGTTCTATCCTTTGGCCTCCCTAGTATGAGCACTGCTCAGGGTTCATGTGAGACCCATGTGAACTCTGACACACTAGAACCTGGTCCCTAATCTTTTGCCTAAATTGATTTTGATCAATCTCTCTAGTGTGAGCACTGCCCTGGGTTCTTGAAGCCCCTTGGAACTCTAACACACTAGGGACTTGGTTTCTATATGCTCAGCCTTGATATATGGGTGAATCACTCAACAACTGGTTATTTTGTATCTATGAACATGAATTTTGGAGTTGTTGTGGGTTGAAGGCATGGCCTGTCCGGGTGTATTTAGGTCTGCTGTAAGCTCCCTATAGTTATAGTTATTCTATAATTTATTAACTTAAATTCTGGTCTATAATAATTACTTGTAATAACAATTTTGGGGTGTTAGTGAAATTGGGAAGGGGTTCTAGATTATATTTGCAACAAGTTTGGTAGAAATTCTGCCTATAAGGCCAACACTGTATTATTAAATGTGGTATGTTATAAATCATGTCTATAGGTATTTTGTCATGTTTAGTCGCCATATACGGCCAGCCCTGCCTATAGGTTCAATGCTTGATTCAATTATGTTCCATTTTGCTTGCTAGAGACCATGCCTATAGGAAACAGGTGATTTGATGTGTGTGCAAAAAAATATTGTTTACACACTATTCTGTTCCTAAATTATAAAATCATGTTTATAGGATCTAAAATTGGATCAAATTGTAGATAGCATTCCTATAGTTTTGAATCAACCTAATTATCATTTCTACCCATTTGTTCATGATTTACAAACACTGTGTTGTTACCCTCACTAGAAAACATTGCTATAGGATTCCATTAACTAATTCTAAATATGATCATTTAATTGCCATTGTTAGTTAGTGCATAAAGTGCCTAGATATCATGCAGGTTTTATCACTTATACCTATAGTCAATATGCAACTTTGTAGGTTATAAACTGCCCGCTTATTAAATCAAGAATCACATAGAAATCTTACCTGTAGGTTTCTGAAATCTTAACTTATTAAAATCAGAAATTGTCTTTATCTGACTTGCGTGCATTTATTGTCTAAGTATGGAGGCTAACTTGAGCCCTTACTTGCTTATAAGTGAAAGTCCAATATGTTTTGTATGTCACCTAGTTTTGACATTTTTGAGCAGCCTAAGTTAAGGTCTAGAACCACCCTAAGATAGAGTTCCAAATGCCTCTTGGACTATAAGCATGGAACGGGTAGTGCAAGCGTAGGACACAACTTAGAATTGACTAGTGCGCTTCGGGTAAGAAACTTAAAGATCATAACTGGGTAGCATGAGAGGGTAATCTGTGCCTGCTGAATAATATGAGTAACACCCCATCTCGAGGGAGTTACGAAGTATTATTTATATTGCACGGGATGATCCTTTAGGATAAAAAACATAGGACCCCCCTTCCACCTTATCTTTCAATCGATTATTCTAGTCCAGTAATTCCTTGTTTCTTAGCCTTGATCACATAGTCTAATTCATATAATTGAGGTCAGCTGGGACCCACAGTTGTTTACCTCGAAGAGTGCCTAACACCTTCTCTTCGATGTAATTTCGAGCCCTTACCTAATCTTTGGTGATGCAAACAGGTGCCCTAATGAACCTTAATATGTATTGTGGTGACTCTCTCTTTTAAAACACTTTCCTTAAAAGAGTTGTCACGCGTCAAAAATCGATTTCGCAAGAAAAAGGGGCGCGACAGCATGACGACTCTGCTGGGCATATTTTAGGCTCTTACCATAAATGAACTTGATCCTTCTGAATTAGTCTTCTCTCATAAACAGGTCTTTGTTATTTTGCTGTTACCTGAATCTCCCACTCCCATATCTTCCCTATTTCCATTTTATATGAGCTCGTATGCAACTCTTGTTTAATTTGATTACAACGTGCATATTCCCTTATTTCCTAATCATATTTACTTGCTCCAAACCTTTTAATTTTGCTATATCATGTCTCTCTGAATCCCTACTCCTTTATTTACTTTATTACAATTCTTTCATCACGCGAACCAACTCCATCCCTAGTTTTCTTTCTTTTATGTCTTTACATTCATTCAATACTACATTTATTCTTTCAACATGTGATAATACATTGACGACATGTTATTTTCTTTTTGCATAAAACATGATATGCATCATATTTCAGTCATGCGTACTAATACCATAGCGGCACTTTATGAGTGTTCACGCTCTTCCTAAAATTACCTTTTAAATTTGGAAAGGCTTATTTACAGTAAAAACTAGTCGATCAGCGGTGCAATCAACGGTTTTGTGCATTTCCCTCTCAAGTATTCCGCTTGAGAGTACCAGTCTAGACCCTTCTAAAAACCCCATTCTAAAATCAACTGTACATGCATCATGTCTAAACCTAGTATGAGTTAGAATGTTGTCCACGCAATAACTCACTAAGACAAACCATGTCCAAAGTCCGTAATCCCAATGGACACAATCACGATCTGTGCATTATTTGGAGAAAACATGCCAACATGTTGATCATTAACGTGTAAATAGCTGAATTTGTAGAGGGCAATGGCTAACTTTATCTATTTTTAATAAATGAGGTACGAGGTCCCTATGTTCGGCATGGTTCGAAATATCCCACCTTTGCTACTGGATTGGTGGGAAAATCTCACACCAAGAGACAAAAACCATGTTAGAAGAGTTCTTGGGAATTTACCTTCTTTGCTAGACATTCAACCGAGCAATGTACTGATCGAGGCTGCTACTATGTTTTGGGATGAAAAGAGGGTTTTTTTCCATTTCAGTAATATAGAAATCACTCCCCTTTTAGAGGAAATAAGGGGCTTTGCTGGACTTCCCTAGGATAGACCCAGTCTATTGGTACCAGAAAATCATACTTCTCAAGGGTTTCTGAAAATGGCGGGTTTTAGAAAGAATGATGAGTTAGTCTTCGTGAAGAAGTCCTATATACCCTTCAACTTCCTTTATGAATGTTATGGACACATCAAATCTTACCGGCTTTACCATGATAAGTTTACCATTACTTTGTTAGTTTGGACCCACCATCGGGTTTCTGTGTTCATTGTCTGTTTTATGGGGTTGTTGATATTCTCAATGCAAGGAGAAAGGATTCATATACGTTTAGCTATGGTGACTAAGACCCTAATGGAAGGAATTGAAAGACGGACTCACACTATTATCCCAATGATCGTAGCAGAGATATACCAAGCTTTGGACCGCTGCATGAAAAGGTATAGGAATTTTAAGGGTTGTAATTTGCTACTACAAATATGGCTGTTAGAATATCTTCTAAAGGGACAATACCGAAAAAAAATTCTGCAACGACCGTGGAATGACCATATAGCTTTTCACCACCCAAAAAGGATAACTTTTAGCCTAGATAGGTTTGCATAACCAGGAAACGCTGCGAGATGGGTACACTTCTTTAGCAATTTGACCGACGACAAAGTTCATTGGATGTTTGAATGGTTCCCTACTTGAGAGTTCATCACCATGTCAAGAGATGTTCCTTATCTAGTGCTAATCACATTAAGTGATATTTATCATTATGCTCCTATCAGAGTCATGAGGCAATCTTGGAGGAAACAAGTCATACCCTGAGTCTCCAAGATGGTTCACAGTAAAGCAGATTTCTAAGGTGATGCTATTATATTCAAGTACGAGGCACAACACATGTGGCATCTAAAGGTCATGGTGGAAAAGGATACCATCAATCTAGATCGATACAATGCTGGCCATGTGCACTTGTATCCATCATGGTTGCTAGATGATATAGCGGGAGTGGGCAAGATAGGGATTGATTTGGGAAATATGGTCATAGACGATGCTGCCGACGCCCAAGTCAAATATAGGAGGTTACTGATCACTTCCAACTCCACACTACTACAAAGTAGGAAGAGCGGGTCGCAATAGCTTTTGCCCAATATGAGGGTCGGGATCGAATTTCTCAGGGAGCTAGAAAGGGAGTCGAGTATCTATCTAGTCTAGAATCGTGTAATTGTTCCAAATATCACTTCCAAACATCTTTTGATTTTTCTTTAACAATCTACGAATATCAACTATGAATGATAACTAAATTATGCTAATGGGAAAATTGCTAAGAGTTGTATCTAATAGATAGAAAGGCACTAGGGTAGTGACTTTCACCTAGGTGGCTAATTGACGGGTAATCGCTTCTAAGGCTCGATTGACATGGTTGAGGTAATATGCTATAACCATTGCACAATTTACCCACTCTCACACCTCTCGGTAGAGAGAGTGATTTTGCCAAATTGACATTATCAAGACCAAATGGGTAGGAAAATTAGCTCAAGCAACTAGGGTTCAAGTCAGGTAATTACTCTCTCGAGGTTTAACACTTTAATTGGGACTATCAATTCTCTTGAGTCCATCCCAATTCCTTGTTGGGTCAATTTTGGAGACTTAGGCTCTCTTTCTCAAGAAGAGCCAAGTCAACTTAGCACAAACCAGTGTTTGCAACCACCAATTAATAGATTAAATCATAAAATTGACCCAAATAGCAAACACCCATAGTCAATCTAGCCCTAAATGGATAAATTACCCACATTAGAGTTGAGCCACAACCCTAGCTAATGAGTTTAGCTACTCATGCTTGAAGAAGCAAATAGAGAAATAGATGAAGAAAAAGACATATTAATTAAAAACTAAAGTAAATATAGAGAATCTATCGTTCAAGCTAAGCTAAAATGCCCAAAATGGCTACAAGGCCGCGTCTCACGAGCGCAGCTACAGTTCTGGAATACCTGATACCCTAAAAATGGAAAAAATATTCTATTTATACTAAGATGGAAAAACTAGAGAAAAATGCTCTTGCGGGGTCAGTGCGGACTGCACAAAATGGACTGCGGCCGCACTAGGCTCTTGACCCTTCAATTTTAACTCTCTGAACCAGGACTCCGCAGACTGCGGCCGCGGAGGCAGCTAGCATGGTCCGCACGAAGTCGATCGCGGACCGCATAGGCTTGATGATATGCTTTGGACATCTCTATGAAGTTGGCTTCCGCGGACCACATAAAATGGTAGTGCGGCCGCAGAGCCTTCAGTGTGGACCGTAAAGTCTTCACTGCGGTCAAACTGCTTTAACACTTGATTTGCAAGTTCTCTGAATCTCCCTACTGCGGACCGCATAAAGTGTAATGCGGCCGCACTAGGCTTGTTTGTTATGAGTTTGACTTATCTTTGGTGCTTCTGCAGGTTTCACTCCTTTTGAGTCGATCTTTGACATTTCGTCACTTTGTCGATCAAACCTGCAATCAAGCACAATTTATGAGCCTTTTGGGACTATTTTGTAACAATTTATAATCAAAGCATAAGCAAGAAGGAGCATGAAACACGTCAAAATCCCTAGTTATCAACTCCCCCAAACTTAAGCTTTTGTTTGTCCTCAAGCAAACAAAATAAGACCCACCTCTTAAGATAAAATCCAAGAATTTTCAGCTATCCTAAAGTAACCTCAACAAGCATCAATTGGGACTAACAATTGCCCTCAATACGAATGAATCATTAACAATATTTAACCTTTGAAAAACCATAGATCAAGTGTGACACAAGAGCATCAATAGTTGAGTCATTACATCAAAGAACTCTCTCAATTACTTTGGTCATTGTGGAAACCAAACTCACACATCCTCAACTCTCCCTAAGCAAATCTCACCTTTTAGAATATTGGCACACAGTTAATGGGATTTCACTCATCTCTCTCAAGAAAAGGTCACAAGTCCGACTCTAAGTAACATATGCTTGCCCCTCATGTAAGTATCCACTAATGCAAGCTTTATTCAACTCAAGATCATATAGGGCTTTTGTGGAGTCATTGTGAAAGCTTTTGGGTTCAGGGTAGGAGATGTTTTGATCTAAATGGGTTCCATCTTCCCTTAAGCACTTTTGTTGATTCATTTGACACAATTCTCTTGACTCTTTGAGTATCTCACTTCTTTCTAAGGGGTTAGAGACACACACTGTCACTCTTTCTTATGCAATTCAAAATATTTCTCCTTTTTCAACTTTCCACACCTTTCTCTCTTTTGCTTTTCTTGAATCCCTTTTTATTTTTTTCACATTGGGCTTTCTTTTTGTCTTTTTTTTTTCTTTTCTTTCTTTTTCATTGCCTTTACTTTTCTTCACTTTTGTACCTTTTAGCACTTTGTTCCCTTCCTCATCTCTCCCCCCAAACTTATACTTTTGCCATGTGCTCAAGGAAAGATTGGGTGCCAAGAGAGGGTATCTTTTCGAACGGGTATAGGCTTGTATCATGGTTTCTGAAAGAAAAATGTTTAAATCTAAAAAGGGTTAGCTAGGGATCATATCATTGGTAGGCTATGGAATTGTTTAACAATCATTTGGATCAAGGAGAGCCTATAATCAGTTCTCAAGTCAAATTTCACTTAAGATTTTGCCTCAATAAACATTCTAGGCGAGTTCTAGACCAATGGCTCGGGACTTGGACTAGCAATTCAATTTCTCACCACACAAGCTAAAGGATTGCTAAAGACATAGAGTTGGCGGCCCACAACGACCTTAGATATGATTTAAGAACAGAATGGTCCCGAAAAACCACTTGATGATTATCGATCAACATAAAAGTCTCAAGGTAACGACTTTTACCATCCTAAATACAATATTTTGTCTTTGACCATGGGATCAAAGGCAAATGTGCTAGGCCCAAGTGAAGCTTTGCTTGAGGTACCCTTAACTGCAAACTACCAAAAACAAAAACAATAACGGACTCAAACCCTTAAAAAGGTTGTCACGCCATCCATTATCGGGAAAAGCCACCCGGTTTACACAATATTCCACCTTTTGAAAGTACCGTGGCACAAAGAAAACCAAAGGCTTATTGAAAGACTCAAAATGAAACCAAAGGCTACGAAAATAAGTAAGAAGCTAAAATGAAATTTTTTTGCAAAAATAGAATGAATATATACAATAAGGGATTTGAATATACAATGGGGAATGAATATATATAATGATGTAACTTTATATACAGACCAAATGAAAGATAAAAAGTACGATAAAAGTAACTAAATGTAAAATTATATACAGACCAAATGAAAATCAAGAAAGCATAAACTAAATCAGTATATATACAGTCATCCAAGGATATAGGGTGCACCCCCTCAAATAATAGTTGGCATTGTCCCCAATGCCAAATAAATCAAATAAGAACCAAAATAAAATAGAGGAAGGATATGATGACTCCCTAGGACATGTCTGTCTGCATCGGATCATGGGCGGTCCCTGGGTCCTGTATGTGCTCGAGAAACCCCAGACTGGTTTCCGGTATCCTGCTGCTCAACTGCAGGGATCGGGGCCTGTACATCGACAGGCTGTGGATCTGATACATCTTGTGGATAATTGGAGGAAACCTCTGGTGGGTCCGCTAACTGGATGATGGCATTATATGCTCTCGTGATTATCCTCCTCTTTTTCGGAGGTCGTTGTGAGTGCTTCGGCTGTGTATCTGCTGCTGGAGCTAGGTCCTCCAACTATAAGTCTAAAGGCAGCCAGTCTCCCTTCAGTCTATCCACATCCACCCATAGCTTCTTCACAGACTCCTTGGAGGCACGTGTCTTTTTAAGCTTCTTGTGCTCCTGAGCAAGCTCCTTTAGAGCCTTGCTATGCGAATCTACTGGCTTAGCCAAGGCATCATGAGTACTGAGGATCTTCTCCTGGTTTTCAAGCATCTTCTTCAAAGCATCCTCTATAGACTGTGGGACCTGTGCTGGCTGAGGAGTCGACTGAGATGCAATGGTGGAGCTCAAGGTAGACAACTTGGATTAAGCAGTATACATCTAGTTGTTTAGACTCTGAAGTGTCTGACTCAGTCGATGGGCAGTAATGGGAAGGGCCCGGGTGGATGGAATCTCCGGGCTTGCTGGTGTGGAAGGGCCTGGAGGAATGTATGAAGTGGAGGGTCCGGGAGGCATCTCAACAGAGGTGGAGGCAGGCTCAATGGGGTCTCTACCACAACTAGCTCTTCAGACTGGCCAGTTGGGGTAGAAGCAGGTGCCTTGTAGTTCTTGTCCTTGGGGTTGTCTGGCCCCCTTAAACTATACCATGATAACGGACCTGTTGCCTTGACCTTGATGTCAAACGGCCTCTGTTCCACCTTCATATCCTGGAAGTACATGGTCAAAGTGTTGGGGAAAGGGTAGTTTCGGTCAGTCTCAGTATCCACTGGAGAAATGATGTGAGACATCACATTTCCCACATTGATGGGCTACCCTTCCATGATGGAAGAAACCAATATAGCCTGGTGGAGAGGGAGAGTCTAGTCATGGAAGGTAGGATCTAATCTGCTGCACACGAAAGTCTCCCAACCCCTCACCTCAAAGTTGAGGGTCCTCTGAAGTATCTTGACCCCGGCAGTCAACCAATCAGGAACTCTCCCCCGAATTTCCATGAACTGAGCTAACCATGGGCAAACCTTCTCGCCCATATCTAGCTTTGCCAAATAAAGGGTCACATCCTCTTCATTGTACCCTAAATACTTATTCAGCAACTTCCTGTCGAACAACACCTTTTTGTTTCGAACCTTGGTCACTTTGGAACCCTTGACGATGTGGGCTACATTATAGTAATACTCTTTGACCAAGTGTTCATTTGCCTCCACGCAGTCATCTGAAAAGTGCTCCCACCCCACTCTCATTCTAAACTGTCTATGCACATCGGGGTTTAGGGGTAGAAGATCTCTATCTATGAAACTCCTCTCCAAAATCAGTTTTCTCAACGGCCACCACTCCCTGAATTTGTGGTATGCCACTTGGCTCACGAATCTGTCTTCCCACACTTCGGGTTTCCTAGTTCGGGCAATCCCCCAACCTGAGGCTCACCCCCCTCAAATACCTCTTCATCCCCTTGTACCTCCTCATCACCTCCTCCTGCACTCTTCTCGGATAATGAAGTTATGGGGGAGGTGGAGTACTCACCACTGCCGGTTGCTGAGCCCTTAGACGACTCAATGGGGACATGATCTACTGCTTGAGCAGTAGGTGATGGTGGAGGAGAATCATCAGTCAGTCTAAATCTTCCGGGCCAGTCGGGGACATGAGTGGGTATGGAATCTGAGGAAACATCCTGTGAAGGCTTGTACTTACTCCCCAATTTATCAGTAGCTCTGTCAACTGCTTTTATTGCCTTTCTCAACATTTTTGTACTTTCCCGAACTTGGGGAGTGAGTTTCATTATCTTCTTTCCTTTGCCTCCCCGCGAGGAATCACCTCTCCCAGGTTGTTTTGATCCCTTCCCTCGTTGTTTAACCATTATCTGCAAACACATCATCTTACACTATTAGTATCAGCCAAGACAGTGAGACATTAGTGCAGTAAGAATTGTAGAAAAGAATAGCCCAATTGCAGCAGACAGTTGCAGAACATTTCCTCTGCGGACCACACAAAAAGGAGTGCAGCCGTACAGGGACCATCGCGGACCGCACAAATACAACCGATGTCCGCATAGTGGTGGGGCTCAAATTGCCCACCCTCTAAATATGACTAGTGAGGACCACACAAATTGGTACCGCGGCCGCACTGGGCCAGTGCGGACCACACAAAATATAGTGCGGCCGCACTGGGCATAAGGTCACCTTACAGAAGTTCATCATCGAGGTCCGCACAAAGTGGTACTACGGACCGCACTAGGACACCGCGGACCGCACAAAAACGATCGCGGTCCGCGGAGGATGCCCAGATATGGAACTGAGTTAAGGTTCCTAATTTTTGCTTTTTAGTTCAAACTTTTACCTAATTATGGCCCCTACTCAATTACCCAGCACATTTTATTCACTAAGTCCAAAAGAATCATCATTCAAACTAAACTAACCTAAAAATTGAACTAATTATGGAAAGAAGAAGAGCAAAAATTAAGAAAAAATGAAAATTAAACAAAGTCACAAAATTACACAAAGAAAAGTTGAGTGAAATGCTACCAGATATAGATATTGAATGAATCAACACAATGCAAACAAGCTACTACGATCAAAGGAGAATTATGAACAATGAATATGAGCTCTGAGGTTCAATTTTGCGAAAAGTGTAAAAGCGGGTCCCTGGGGGTCTATTTATAGAAAAACCCCTGGGACTCATTCTCACCTACCAGCATGGCAACACAAAATGGACCGCGGTCCGCGCTGGGTTGTCTTATTCAAACCTCAAGAATCAAGCCTCTGCGGTCCGCACAAAAGGGACCGCAGTTGCAGAGCTCCACCGCAGATCGCGCAAAATGCAATGCGGTCGCGGTGGCAAACTTCAAAAATTCCTCACATTGGCTCACACCAGTGCAAAACGCACAAAATGTAGCACGGCCACAATAGTAACTTTAGAGACGTTCAATTTTTCCATCATGTCTTGCACTGCATTAACACAACCCTGCAACATCTCACAGCCAATTAGCACAAAAATCAGTCCTACACTACAAAGAAAATCAAAGAAAACAAGAAGAAAATGACATGGGTTGCCTCCCAAGAAGTGCCTGATTTAACATTGCAGTACGACACATGTTACCATCACATCACTTGAGATGAAGGAGCACCACCACGTGGCTGTCACCAAACCTTCCAAGATAGTGCTTGACCCGATGCCCATTAACTCTGAAAACTTCACCATTTTTGTTCTTTAGATCAAGAGCACCAAACGGGATCAAAAACACAACTTCAAATGGCCCACTCAACTTTGATTTAAGCTTTCCCGAAAATAGACGTAACCGAGAATTGAACGAGAAAACCAAATCACTAACTTTGAACTCCTTTCTACGAGCATATTTGTCATGAAGGTACTTCATCTTGTCCTTATACAAGGACGAACTGGAGTAGGCATGGAATCTAAACTCATCAAGCTCATTGAGTTGTTCAACAAGAAGAATGGCTGCAACATCCCATTCAAAATTTAGCTTCCTCAAAGCCCACATGGCCTTGTGCTCTAACTCAACCGGTAGATGGCAAGCTTTCCTAAACACCAACCGATATGGAGACATACCAATCGGAGTTTTGTAAGCCGTCCGATAAGCTCGTAGAGCGTCATCCAACTTCTTCGACCAATTGGTCCTATTAGCATTGACTGTCTTTGACAAGATACTTTTGATTTCCCTATTGGATACTTCCACTTGACCACTAGCTTGAGGATGACAGGGGTAGAAACCTTATTATTGGAACTGTACTAGGAAAGCAACGTGTTAAATTCTATGTTGCAAAAGTGAGACCACCCATCACTAATAATCGAACGAGGAGTGCCAAACCTTGTGAAAATGCTCTTTTTAAGAAATGCAACAACACTCCGGGCTTCATTGTTAGGCAAAGCCACAGCTTCAACCCACTTTAAGACATAATCAACCGCCACTAGAATGTAAGTATTCCCACAAGAGCTAACAAATGGACCCATGAAATTGAGGCCCCAAACATCAAAGATATCCACTTCGAGAATTATATTGATAGGCATATCATCCCTTTTTGAAACTCCACCCGCTCTTTGGCATTCATCATATCTCTTCACAAAATCACCTGCATCTTTGAACAAGCTTGGCCAATAGAATCTACAACTAAGCACTTTAGAAGCTGTCCTCGCCCTGCCATGATGGCCATCATGGGGAGAGGAATGGCAAGCCTCCAAGATACCAAATTGTTCTTCCTCCAGGACACATCTACGAATCACACCATCCGTGCAAATCCTAAACTAATATCGCTCGTCCCAATAAAAATCCAAGCTATCTCGCTTGAGCTTCTTCCTTTGGTTAGAAGAGAGCTCATAAGGGATTATTCCAGTCACAAGGTAATTGGCAACATCGACGAACCATGGCATATCATTCATTGACACTGCAAAGAGTTGATCTTCGGGAAATGAATCATCTATCTCAAGGCCATCACAAGGCCTCCCCTCCTCCTCCAAACGGGACAAGTGGTTCGCCACTTGATTCTCACTACCTTTCCGGTCCATAATTTCTAAATCAAACTCTTGGAGTAGTAACACCCATCTCATCAATCTTGCCTTGGAGTCTTTCTTTGTCATCAAATACCTAAGGGCGACATGATCTATGTGAACTATAACTTTGGCCCCTATAAGATAAGTCGAAACTTTTCCATAGCAAACACAATAGCCAACAACTCTTTCTCGTTGACTGTATAGTTCCTTTGAGCCTCATTCATGGTCTTGCTTGCGTATCACATCGGATGAAACATCTTATTGATCTTTTGGCCCAAAACAGCCCCAACTGCAATGTCACTAGCATCACACATGAGCTCGAAAGGCAAGCTCCAATTTGGTGCGGTAATGATAGGGGTAGAGGTCAACTTGAGCTTGAGAAGCTTGAATGATTGCATACATCCCTCATCAAACAAAAACTTTGCATCCTTTTCTAGCAACTTACACAAAGGGTGTACCACTTTGGAAAAATCTTTTATAAACCTCCGGTAAAAACCCGCGTGCCCAAGAAAACTCCTCACCCCTTTGACAAAAGTAGGGGGAGGAAGCCTCGAAATCACCTCTATCTTGACTTTGTCCACTTCAATTCCTCGCATTGAGATTTGTGACCTAACATTATACCTTCTTAAACTATGAAATGGCATTTTTCCCTATTGAGTACAAGGTTGGTGTCTTCATACCGGGCCAACACTTTATCCGAATTTCCCAAACACTCATCAAAGGAATCCCCAACCACGCTGAAATCATCCATGAAAACCTCAGATATATCTTCCACCATGTCGGTGAAAATAGCCATCATGCATCGTCGGCATCCGAGAGAAAGCAAATGTGCCATACGGACAGATAAAAGTGGTCTTCTCTTGATCCTCCGGGGCAATCAAAATTTGATTGTACCCCGAGTAATAATCCAAAAAGCAATAAAAAGCACGCCCCTAAAGACGATCTAGCATTTGGTCAAGGAATGGCAATGGGAAATGGTCCTTTCGGATCATCTTGTATAGATTTCGATAATCCATATATGCTCTCCACCCAGTGACCGTCCGAGTAGGAACAATTCGTTGTTGTCATTGGTCCCCACAGTCATACCACCCTTTTTCAGTACACATTGCACCGGAGAAGTCCACGAGCTATCAATAGTGACCATTTCATCACCTCTTTCTTCACTACTTCTTGCATAGCCTCATTCAATCTTATTTGATGCTCCAAGCTGGACTTTGAATCATCCTCTAAGATAATTTTGTGCATGCAAAATACGGGACTTATTCCCCAAATGTCAGCTAGAGTCCATCCAATTGCCCTTTTCCACTTTTCAAGCACCGCCAAAGTGGCCTCAACCTGCATGTTAGTAAGGCAAGAAGAAAGAATAACTGGTAAAGTAGAATTTGAGACAAAGAATTCATACCTGAGGTGTGGAAGAAGTGGTTTCAAATCCAACATCGGTGGCTCCTCAATTGACGGCTTTGTTGGTGGAGTTTTCCCATTTTCAAGATCTAAAGATAATTTCCTCGGCTCATAAGAATAAAAGCCCATCCCATGTAGGGAATTCACACACTCCATTCTACTAGCATCATCGTTGACATCCATGTTGAAAAGCACGACCTCAAGAGGATCCTCCACGTTGATCATATCACTGGTATAATCTAGAATCACAACTGTGACAAGGTCCACAAATGAGCACACTTCGGTGCTATTGGGTTGCTTCATGGATTTGCAAAAATGGAAGATGACCTTTTCATCACCCACTCGAAAGTTGAGCTCACTTGCTTCAACATCAACCAATGTCTTCCCCATTGCAAGGAAAGGTCTACCTAAGATAATCGGAACCTCATAGTCTACTTCACAATCCAAAATGACAAAGTCGGCCGGCAATATGAATTTTTCCACCCGAACAAGCACATCATCAATAATTCTGAAGGGTTCTTCATCGATCGATCTGCCATTTAAAGTCTCATTGAAGTTGGTCTATGTTGCCCAATACCTAAAGTCTTGAAAATGGAGTACGGCGTCAAATTGATACTAGCTCCCAAGTCACATAAAGCTTTGGCAAAGTCCGCACTCCCAATAGTACAAGGGATGGTAAAAGCTCCACGGTCTTCAAGCTTTGGTGCCATTGAATGCACTATAGCACTCACTTGGTGAGTCATCTTTATCGTTTCACAATCCATAGACCTCTTCTTGCCACTAAATCCTTCATGAACTTGGCATATCCCGGCAGTTGTTCAAGAGCCTCCACCAAAGGCACATTTATGGACAAGCTCTTCATCATATCAATACGCTTCTTGAATTGGTTATCATTTCTTTGCTTTACTAGCCTTTGAGGATAAGGGGGAGGTGACCTAGGCATATGTGTCTTGGCTTTTGGTACAACTGGCTAGGGCATGTCAATCACGTGTTCCCTAGACGGGTTCACGGCATCTTGCATTTCTACCTCAGCCTCATTAATATCAATCGTAACATCATTGTTCACATTCTCTTCAACCACATCTTCAACAATCAAAGGTACATGATCATTTCGCAACTCAACATCATCATCCACAACTTGCTTTTCCCTCGAGGCATGCACATCACTGCCTCTCCCACTTCTTGTTGTAACCGGCATCACATGATTGTTGTTCCCACCCTTCGGGTTTACTACCGTATCATTTGGTAGAGCACCCTTGGGGCGAGTATTCAAAGCATGAGAAATTTGGCCTAATTGCACCTCCAAGTTCCGGATAGATGTATTATGAGAAGCCAATTGAGCATCGAAATCTTGGTTCTTTTTCATCATTTGCTCGAACATACTTTCAATTCTCCCCATATCACTTCTGGAAGAACTCGGACCTTGAGAAGGAAAAAGCGGTGGATTGTTCGATTGTTGGTACATTTGGGGCCTTTGAAAGCCTTGCCCTCGGTTGCCTTGGTTCCCATTATTGTCCCACCCGCCTTGATTGTTGTTGTTTCTCCAATTATTGTTATTCCCGTTCCAATTGCCTTGGTTGTTATTTTGATTACCCCAATTGTTGTTTTGATTGTTGTTATTCCAATTGCCGCCACCTTGTTGTTGATTGCCCCAATTTCCTTGGGGTCGCAATTGATGATTTGAAGAGTTGCCTCTATTGCCTTGATATTTATTGACATATTGTACCTCTTCACTTTGATCATCATAACACTTATTTGAAAAACCAATTGTTCACAATTCCCTTGAGATTGTTGCCCTATTTGCCTCCTCTTAAGCATAGAGACACCTTCCATGCATTGACTTGGCGAAGATTTTGGACTTATTGCAACTGCGCCTTCGCCAATTGGTTCATATTAGTATTAAGCTCGGCAATAGCTTGACCATGATCATACAATTCCTTGTGCAAATGGATGACCGTGGGGTCACCTTGGGGCACATTGGCTCCACTTTGCCACGCTGAAGATTTGTCAGCCATCTGATCAAGTACATCACATGCCTCATTGTAAAAAGTTTCATAAAATTTCCCCTGGCCAATTGGTTCATAATGCATTGATTTGTGGTGTTGATGCCCCGATAAAAGGTTTGTTGAATCATCACCTCACTCATATCGTTATTCGGGCACTCTTTCACCATAGTCCTATACTGTTCCCATATTTCATGCAAAGGTTCCGCTGGCTCTTGCTTGAAGGCTAATATTTCATCCCGAAGTGCCGTCATATGACTCGGTGAGAATAACATGGCAATAAACTTGTCCGCCAACTCATGCCACATTATGATGGAATGGTTTGGGAGCCTCTTGAGCCAATCTAGTGCCTTTCCCCGAAGTGAGAACGGGAAAAGTTCAATCTCAGCCCATCCTCGGATACATTCGTCTGCTTGCTCCCCTAGCATGTATCTACGAACCCTTTAGATATTTGTAGGCATTTTGATCCACAGCACCCGTGAAGTACCCATGCTGCTCAAGTAAGGTCAACATCACACTGGTTATCTGAAATTTGCCCGCCCGGATTCGGGGTGGGACAATAGCACTTGCGTAGCCCTGGTTCGGTAATACTCTGGGAGCCACTCTTAGAGGTGGCAGGGGAGAGTCTGGAATATTATCATTTGGATTGGCATTGGCATTCCGGCCTCTCCATTGTCCTTGAGGTGCAAGAGGCACCTCATCTCGCTCAAGATCTTCTATATCATCCCCCAGTATCAATTTTCCAAAAGGATCATTCACTTTTTTTAAAGCCATGTTGGTACCTGAGAAATGACACAAACAAGTAACAAAGAGGGAAAGAGAAATAAAACACAAAACTAACTAAATAGACAGTAAAAACCGTTAGCTTCCCAGCAACGATGCCAAAAAGTGATCGCTTCCAACTCCACACTTCTACAAAGTAGGAAGAGAGGGTCGTAATAGCTTTTACCTGATATGAGGGTCGGGATCGAATTTCTCAGGCAGCTAGAAAGGGAGTCGAGTATCTTTAGTCTAGAGTCATGTAATTGTTCCAAATATCACTTCCAAACATCTTTTGATTTTGCTTCAAAAATCTACAAATATCAACTACGAATTATAACTAAATTATGATAATGCAAAAATAACTAAGAGTTTATCTAATGGATAGAAAGGCACTAGGGTTGTGACTTTCACCTAGGTGGCTAATTGAAGGGTAATCGCTTCTAAGGCTCGATTGACATGGTTGGGGTAATATGCTATAACTGTTACACAATTTTACCCACTCTCACACCTCTCGGTAGAGAGAGTGATTTTGCCCAATTGACTTTCTCAAGACCAAATGGGTAGGAAAATTAGCTCAAGCAGCTAGGGTTCAAGTCGGGTAATTACTCTCTCGAGGTTTAACCCTTTAATTGGGACTATCAATTCTCTTGAGTCCATACCAATTCCTTGTTGGGTCAATTTTGGAGACTTAGACTCTCTTTCTCAAGAAGAGCCAAGTCAACTCAGCACAAACCAGTTTTTGCAACCACCAATTCATAGATTAAACCATAAAATTGACCCAAATAGCAAACACCCATAGTCAATCTAGCCTTAAATGGCAACACCCATCAATTACCCACACTAGGGTTGAGCCACAACCCTAGCCAATAGGTTTAGCTACTAATGCTTGAAGAATAAAATAGAGAAATAGATGAAAAAAACATATTAATTAAAAACTAAAGTAAATACAGAGAATCTATCTTTCAAGCTAAGCTAAAATGCCCAAAATGGCTACAAGATCGCGTCTCACGAGCACAGCTACAGTTCTAGAATATCTAATACCCTAAAAATGGAAAAAATGTTCTATTTATGCTAAGTTGGAAAAATTTGACAAAAATGCCCCTGCGGGGTCAGTGCGGACCGCACAAAATGGACTGCGACCGCACTAGGCTCTTGAATCTTCAATTTCAACTCTTTGAACCAGGACTCCGCGAACCACACAAGGTGGACCGTGGCCGCGGAGGCAGCTAGTGCGGTTCGCACAAAGTCGACTGCCGACCGCATAGGCTTGATGATAGGCTCTAGACATCTCTCTAAAGTTGGCTTCCACGGACCGCATAAAATGGTAGTGCGGTCGCGGAGCCTTCAGTGCGGACCGCACAATCTTCACTACGGCCGGTCGGTTCTCTGAATCACTCTAGTGCGGACCGCACAAAGTGTAGTGCGTCCACACTAGGCTTGTTTGTCCTGAGTTTGCCTTGTCTTTTGTACTTGTGCAGGTTTTACTCCTTTTGAGCCGATCTTTGACATTTCGTCACTTTTTTTATTAAACATGCAATCAAGCACAGCTTATGAGCCTTTTGGGACTATTTTATAACAATTTATAATTAAAGCATAAGCAAGAAGGAGCATGAAACACGTCAAAATCCCTAGTTATCAGTTACGCAAGAGGATTTTTGAATCTGAGGCCATACATTTGGGACAACACAAAGCAGACATGGATGAAATCAATGAATGGAGAGGAATCACTACTAAATCAACAGAGAGGTTGGAGTATTTAGAGTAGGGGTTGATGGAGCTTGAAGGGAAGATGACAAACAAGGTTGTAGGCTGTCAAAATATGGATGGAAATAATGGACATGCACGACCTGGGGAACATGATCGATGGAACAAAGAAGGACAAGCATGAATAAGGTCCTATAGGACAAAATACATTAGGAATTTATGTTTTACTTTCTTTCTAGACTCATTTTAGTCTTTGGTTGTAATAAGGCACATGCCATTAGTGACTCTTTATCATTATTGTCGTTTTAGTAGAGATTCGGTTTATTTATCATATTAATGAATCGACGCAGTTATTAGCATCAAATTTCTTCAAATCTATATATCTTTTAGGCCTATCTCCGGCACAATGAGGTCCCCAAATTAGGACATGAATTTATATTTCCATAATATGTGTTTAAATACCGCAGAAAACCTTTTAATATTCCTTACTGACTTGTTTACCTTTTTGTTTTCTTATTTTCTTGATTTGTTTATTCCCATCCCTAAGGTTAGTTCGTGCATACTGGTATCATCAGCATATCGTACCATATCAAGAGATCCTCCACCTCCTCCTCCTCCAAGTGATCCTAAAAGAAAAGAAAAGGCCAGAATGGATGATACAAGCAATATCAAGAAAGACAATGCTACGCACGAAGAGAATGTTGAAACTTTAGATGGACGAAGCACTCCAGCACAAAATTATTTGGTTTTATGACTAGAAAAAAATATAGTGGAGTTATAAGGGGAACTTGAGTAGGTTCGAAACTTGTCAAAGCTCTCCCTTAACTTGAACGTCACCGACATCAACCCACAAAACACAAAAAACCTAGCCCCTCCACAAAATACCCCAAACCAGCATCCATAAAATCCTCTCGCACCTCACCAATATGCCACATCACCTCAAAATCCATATCTTCCACCAGTACTGGCTCCTCCAGAACATTATCACCAGCCAACCTAGAATCGACAAACCACTACCTATTAGACTCCTCAGAACATATCATAACCTATCCCCGATCCTTAAAATTCAACCAACGACCACCACTATACCCAGATTCTCAGAGTCCATCAAAGCAAGCCCATATATGTGGAAACCTTACCCCACACTCCTCGACAAACCTTATACATACCGGAGTCTGCCAAGAAGGACCTGCTAATCAAAAATACGACGGAGAAGCTTAAGAAGCTCACAAGTCGAGTCCAAGGCATGGATAGTGGTAAAGGCATTGAAGGTTTGAACTATAAAGATTTATGTATTCAGCTGGACGTAGAACTGCCGCAGGGTTATGAACCTCTCAAGTTCAAAATGTTTGACGGAATAGGTGACCCAAAGGTACATCTAAGGATATACTACGATAAACTCTTAGGATTTGGTAAGGATGAAAGAATCCGCATGAAGTTATTTATAAGGAGCCTCACTGGAGATGCCCTATCTTGGTATATCAGCCAAAATCCAAAGAAGTAGGTTAACTAGGTAAGCATGGCCTCAAATTTCATGGATTGTTTCAGATTCAACACAGAGAATGCACCAGATATCTTCTATATACAGAATCTCAAGAAAAAACAAAATGGAAACTTTTTGTGAGTATGCTACACGGTAGAGATTGGAAGTTGTGAAAGTAAGGCCAACATTAGAGGAAGATCAAATGAACAAATTCTTTGTTCGCGCCAAGGTCCGCAATACTGTGAGAGTTTGATGGTTATTGAAAATCATAAATTTCTGACATCATCAAATTAGGAGAAAGAACAGAAGAGGGAATTAAAAGCGGAATGGTGACAAACTTTAAGGCACTCCAAGCTACAAACAAGGCCTTGCAGTCAGGAGGCATATCCAAGAAGAAGGAAGTAAGGGCCGTGATGGTAGCCCAGGGCCCGAAATCTACTCTCACATACCAAACACCACCACCAACATATCAGCCTTCACCTCCCAAATACCAGCAACCCACTGCCACCTACCATACTTATAATATAAAACATGTATATTACCACTCACCATAACCAGCCCACCAGAACTAATAGAAACCAAACCAAATTTTGACTGTAGACCAACCAAACAATACACTCCTATTGCTAAACCCATCTATCAACTTTATGAAAGACTGAAGGCTTCCAGTTATGTCACATTCATTCCCGATGTTGCTATGGAAAACTCTTCCCAGTGGATTAATCCGATCAAGACATGTGCCTATCACTCGGTCATGAAGGGACACACTATTGATGATTATCACACTTTGAAGGATAAGATCTAGACGTTGATTGACACCAAAGTTATACAAGCAAAAGAGGCTGCACCAAACGTCTGCAATAACCCTTTCCCGGATCACAAGGGTGAGGGGGTAGATATGATCGAAATTATTGAACAATGGGATCCAGAAGGATAAATTAGAGTCATTCGTAAAGGGGATGAAACCACAGTACCTCCAGTAACTCTCACACCCATTATAGTGCAAATTCAGTCACCAATTGACGTTGAAATAGCCACGCCAACTCCGTTTGAGGTTAAAGCAACAATGCCCTCAGCCACACCAGCACTATTGAGGTGGAAGTAACCGCACCCTTCACTATGACAGTAGCACCCACACCATCCTTTAATTCCAATATTATACCATTGGACTATGCTACAGTGGCGAGAAAAAGGGAAAAGGGAAAATGGAAAAAATAAGTGTCGTACAAGGCAGGACCAAGACCGGTAGGTTTTACATACCCGAGCATATGGTAGAAACAAGTAAACAAGTCACTCCCAAGCAGCCAATCATTAAAAAAAAACCCAGACGATCATTGGAGAAAGGTTCAAGTTAAGAGAGTATTCTGTGGTTGATCACCTAAACAAAATCCCTGCTCAGATATTCATTCTATCGCTACTACAGAATTCTAAAATATATAGGAATGCATTAATGAAAGTGTTGAATGAAGCTTGCATACCCAACAACATCACTAGTGGAGAGATGGCCAACATGGTAGGGCAAGTATTGGAGAGCCACAAGATTACTTTTCATGAAGACAAACTACCACCTAATAGACTAAGTCACAACATGGCATTACATATGACCGTACAATTGGAGGATATATTCATCGCCAGGGTATTGATAGAAGGGGGTTCAAGCCTTAACATTTGTCCATTGGCTACTTTGAAGAGGTTGGGTAAAGTTTAACATGAGATACGAGTGGGAACTATGGATGTGAAAGCATTCAATAGGTCTCGAAGGGCCATGATTGGGGAAATAAACATGTGCATGTAGATGGGTCCAACTTGGTTTGATGTTTAGTTTCATGTATTGGACATATCCGCTATGTACAATCTGTTGTTGGGACGACCTTGGATACATGCTGCCAGAGCCGTAACGTCTACACTATGCCAGGCCGTAAAGTTCAAATGGAATCATCAGGAAGTGATCATTCATAGGGACAAAAGTAATCCCATTTACACCAATCAAACTGTTCCAGCTGTCGAGAGTAGAAGGAAGTTAGGTGGTGAAATGTACCATCGCATCGAGCTCGTCAATGCAATTAAAAAAGAAAAGTGGTGGAGTAATAAGATTGTGAGAATACTCTTATGGATAGAGTATGAACTCGATAAAGGTATCAGCAAAAATCTCCAAGGAATGACCAAAACAATACAGCTAAAGCTCCATCGTACAACTTTTGGGCTTGGGTACGAATATTCCTGGCAGGAGTACGATGATTGGTCACCACTATGGCGTGGTCCCTATTAACCTCTCGAACAACCAATACCATATTTACACCAAACGTTTCAACAAGATGACGTGATATGGGGATCTAAAGAAGATGAGGCTTTAGTTGGTCTAAGGAATTTGTTTCTGGACAATGAAGACAAGGATTGCAATGCAGTAGTTGAGGAGGAGGAGGAAGAAGACCTCATCATTCAGACTGTAGAGAAAGGATCCATTCTCAAGAATTGGACTGCTACACCATCCCGGGCCTGTCGAGTTCCTAGGTAGCCTGGCACTCAGCATGATCTATTTTTAAGAAAATTTAAACATTTAAGACATTTTCAGTATTTTGTTTTATGACGCATTTTGTTTTGAAATAATTGCTTATGTAATCGAGCCGTACTTGTTTTAATGTTTTCAAGATTTAACTAATGCATTATTACATTTCCTGTCTACAACATTATTATTACTTTTCATGTTGAACCGACGACTCTGACATGTAATGAGACAATGCAACATAAGGATAGTGATTCAGAGGAAATAGAAGAAGGGGTATAATCAATAAGGAAATTGCAGAGAGGTGGAAAATTTTGAGAATAAGCCTAAGTCAAATTTGGATGAAACCGAGATGGTCAACTTGGGAGATTCTGAAACAAATAAAGAAACACGCATGAGTATCCACGTGTCACCATTAGAGAAAGAAGAATACACCCATTTCTTGAAGGCATATGAAGACATTTTTGCATGGTCTTATGATGATATGACTGGTTTGAGCATGTCCATAGTGTCTCATAAACTACTAACCAATCTGATGTGTCCGCTTGTAAAACAGAAACTCATAAAGTTCAAGCCTGATATGTGCCTTAAAATCAAAGAGGAAGTCACCAAGCAGATCAAATTTATGGTTCTCAGAGTGGTTGAATACCCTACTTGGTTGTCCAATATCGTCCCAGTTCCGAAAAAGGATGGTAAGTTCAGAGTGTGTGTTGACAATCGAGATTTAAACAAAGCAAGTCCCAAAGATGATTTCCCGTTGCCCAATATACACATACTGATTGACAACTGTGCCAAGAATGAACTCCAATCCTTTTTGGATTGCTTCGCATGATACCATCGAATGTGGATGGATGAGGAAGATGCCGAGAAAACAGCCTTTATCACTCCGTGGGGGATGTACTGTTATAAAATGATGTCATTTGACTTAAAGAATGCTGGAGTCACTTATATGAGAGCCATGACAGCTATTTTCCATGACATGATTCACAAATAAATAGAGGTGTACATAGATGACATCATCATCAAATCCAGAAGAAGTGCAGATTTTAGGAAATTCTTTAATTGGCTTTGAAGGTACAATCTGAAATTGAATCCTGCAATGTGTGGCTTGGAAGTCCGTGCTAGAAAAATACTAGGTTTCATCGCCAATCGTCGAGGGATTGATTTGGACCCTTCAAAGTTCTAAGCTATCCAATATTTTCCATCTCCGAAGAGCAAAAAAGAAGTGATAAGACTCTTGGGGCGTCTCAATTATATCAGCCGATTCATAGCACCATCAACCGTAATTTGTAAGCCAATTTTCAAAATGCTGAAGAAAGATGATGCAACAAGATGGATCGAAGAATTTTAAAAAGCCTTTGGCAGAATCAAGGAGTACATAAACACACCACCGGTCTTGGTCCCACCGGAACCTGATAGACCTTTGCTGCTATATTTTTTCATACTAGATAGAGTTTTTGATTGTGTTTTGGGAGAAAATGACGAGACAGGAAGAAAGGAAAAGGCCATATACTATACAAGTAAGAAGTTCACACCCTACGAAATGCGGTATTCTCTGTTGGAACGCACTTGCTGTTCTCTGACATGGATAGCTCAGAAATTGAGGCAATACTTTTGTGCCTACACTACATATCTTATATCAAGGATGGATCCCCTAAAATACATCTTTCAGAAACCAATGCCTGTAGGGAAACTAGCAAAATGGAAGATATTTTTGAGTGAATTTGATATCATATATATGACTTAGAAGGAAATCAAGGGACAAGCTTTAGCGGATCATCTCGAAGAAATCCTGCTAGGAGGGGAATACGAATCATTGAAAATGTATTTTCCCAATGAAGAAGTGTCATTTGTAGGAGAAGATATTACCAATGCCTACGATAGTTGGATAATGTTCTTCGACGGAGCTTCAAATTTCAAAAGAGTAGGTATTGAGGCTGTTTTGGTGTCAAAAACTGGTCAACAATATCAAGTATCCGTAAAGCTCAGGTTTCCATGCACCAACAATATGGCAGAGTACGAGGCTCGCATCATGTGGATCAATTTGGCCATCAACATGAATATCTAAGAGTTGCTGGTAATTGGTGATTCAGATCTTCTGGTACATCAGGTTCTAGGAGAATGGGCGACAAAGAATACTAAAATATTACCATATCTATATCATTTGCAAGACTTGATGAAGAGCTTCACGAAAATAGAGTTCAGACATGTTTCGAGAATCCAGAACGAGTTCGCAAACGCACTGGCTACTTTGTCTTCCATGATACAACATCTGGTTAAGAATTTCATCGACCCTATTCAAGTAAGAATCCATAACCAACCGGCTTATTGTGCTTATGCTGATGAAGAAATAGACGAAAATCCATGGTTTCATGATATTAAGGAATATTTGGCTAAAGGAGAATACTTGGAGCATACAAATCATACTTAGAAATGCATGCTCTAGAGATTGTCCAATCATTTCTTCCAAAGTTGAGGAATTCTGTATAGAAGGACTCCAGCCCTAGGGTTATTACGGTGTGTTAGCACCAAAGAAGATTCCAAAATGCTTGAGGAGATACACGCTAGAACCTGCGGGCCGCACATGAATGGTTTTGTTCTAGCCAAAAAGATACTAAGTGCAGAATACTTTTGGATGACTATGGAAATAGACTACAATAGGTATGCCCAAAAGTATCACCACTGCCAGGTACATGCAGATATGATAATGGTACGACCAAATGAATACAATGCAATAAGTGCACCTTGGCCTTTCGCCCCTTAGGAATGGATATCATCGGCCCGATCGAGTCCGCTGCTTCAAACGGACACAGGTCCATTTTAGTGGCCATAGACTACTTCACAAAATGGGTTGAGGTTGTATCTTACAAGGCTGTAACCAAGAAAGTCACTCGCAGATTTTGTCAGGGATCATATTGTTTTCCGATTCTGGCCAGAATCTATCATTACCGACAATACCGCCAACATTAACAGTGATTTAATGAAAGTTATGTATGAAATCTTCAAGATCAAGCATAAGAGTTCCAAATCATCTAGACCTCAAATGAATTGATCCGTGGAAGCCTCCATCAAAAACATCAAGAAAAATTTAAGGAAAATGGTAGACAACCACAAGCAATGGCACAAGAAATTACCATTTGCCTTATTGGGATATCGTACCACAATTCGCACATCAACCAAAAAAACTCACCACATGCTGGTTTACGGTACTAAAGTTTTCATTCTTTGAGAATTATACAGGAAGAAGAACTTAGTGATGAAGAATGGATAAGGAGTCACTATGAACAATTGGCTCTTATAGATAGGAAAAAGAACCAATGCATTATGTCATGGTAAACTTTATCAAAACAAAATGTCCAGAGCTTTCAACAAAAGTATCAAACCCAGACGATTCACACTGGGGCAGCTGGTATTGAAACAAATCTTTCCACATCAAGATGAAGCCAAAGGAAAATTTTCACCCAATTGGAAAGGGCCCTACATGATTTACAAGGTACTAATAGGACGAGCACTCATACTTGCAGAAATGGACGAAGAAGCTTGGCCAAAGCTTATCAATTCAGCCGCAGTCAAGAGATATTATACTTAAGTTGTATACATTTCTACATCTAATGTAACTAGACAATGCTTGACCTGATTCCCCTTTAATAGGGGATACATAGGTAACCTTGTGGGTTCGGTCACATGTCAATAAAATTTTCATTTTTCCCACAACCAGAAAGTGGGGCAGAATTTGGAGGAGGACCCTCAAAATTCCAAAGCAAGTCCAGCCGATGTTATCATATGCGAGACAATCAAAGAATCGGTTAAGTAACTGGGGCAAAATTTTGACGAGCACCCTCAAAATTTCAGAGCAAATCCAGCAAACTTCATCATATGCGGAATGGTCGAAGAATCGCTTATTAAACTGGGGCAGAATTTTGAAGAGGTCCTCAAAATTCTAGTGTAGAGAAGTCACAATGTCTCTAAAGTGTCGTATTCATTGGTCCACATAATTTACTTGATATTACATACCACTATGTTGTCAAATAATTCTATTTATCAAGTGCATGCATATTCTTTCGAAAATTGTCTCTATGGTTGTCAGATGTTACCCAGGGTAACTCAAACAGAACCTCCGGAGTGAGGCAAACCAAAGCAAGCAGACGGAGACACGAACCAACCTTCCCCCACATAACTCTCAAATCTTTCTTTGAATGCAAGTACAATAAGACAACGATACTTGCAGACACATCAAAACACGACCATCAAGACAATAAATTATCTAGCGTGAACACCTTTACCTAAGAATTATTTTAGTTTTCCATTTGTCTCCTCTTTTGCATAAGGCTAAGCCTAGCCTCCCTATTTGCATAAGGCTAAGCACTACCTTCCATTGCATGAGACTAAGCCATGTCACTCCTTCCTGCATGAGGCTAAGTCCTGCCTCCTCAATTGCATAAGGTTAAGCACTGGCTTCCACTCATGATACTAAGCCATGTATCCTCTTCCTACATGAAGCTAAGCATTGCCTTTCACTGCATGAGACTAAGCATTATCTCATCTTCTTGCATGAGGCTAAGCCTTGCCTCCCTAATTGCATAAGGCTAAGAACTACCTTTCATTGCATGAGACTAAGCCATGTCTTCTCTTCCTGTGTGAGGCTAAGCATTGCCTCCTCAATTGCATAAGGCTAAGCACTACCTTCCATTGCATGAAACTAAGCATTATCTCTATTTTTACATGAGGTTAAGCATTGCCTCCTTATTTGTATAAGGCTAAGCACTGCCTTTCCCTGTATGAGACTAAGCATTGTCTCATCTTCTGTAAGGCCTCGTGAAATCCCTACTCGAAAACCCGGATCCCGTGGTGCCAAGTTAGGAGCATGTGTTAGCAATTCATAAATATATCTCGCGGCGAGCTTGCTCGCCGCCGCGTGGACCTTTTTGGATTGAATAATGCATTAAAAAGTCAAGAATAAGTTTCCAAAAAAATGCAAGAAATTCGGTCCAGAATGCGGCCGCAAATCACGTATGCGGACAGCATATCTGCCGCGGAGTTAGTCAGAATGTTGGTTAAAATTGAAGTCACCTATGCAGTCGAAAATGCAGTCACATAATCGAAATACGGACCGCATAGTCGTCGCGTATTTTCCTTTGAATTTTATAAGGGTCAGTTGTGCGGTGCACTTTGCGACCGCAGAACATGAATGCGGACCGCATTCCTACCGCAGACTCCGTCAGAGTGTCCAGTTTCTGGGGAGCATTTTGCGGTCCATTATGCGGGCCGCATGTTTACTCTGCGATCGCAAATGCAATCGCATATTTGACTCGGGGCTCTAATTTTCTAATTTTTAACCCAACCTTCCTATCGATATATCTGTGTTATAGCTCATTTTAATCATTCTTCTGAGCATTTCTAGAGGTAGAGAGAGGGTTTTTAGAGAGGTAAAATCTCCCCATAAAATTACTCCATAAGATATGGCTAAATCCTTGATGAAAATCAAGTGAAGACCCCTAGACCTTCATCTCAAGAGGTAAGACTTCATCACCCCAACTCTTATTTTTTTCTCAAATATAAGGGGTCACTAGTGAGGTGATTTATGGGTATAACAATGGATTCCTTACATTCATATCAAACCTTAGAGTAGTGGGAGGTGGTGAATTAAAGAGGGGTACAAAATGATATAAATTGCTCTTAAAAAGGGGCCTAAGATCACATTGCACCTCCAGGGTTTGTCAATATGCATGAACCAAGCTAGAGTCTCAATCTCATCTCTAATTCTCGATTTAATTTGTAATTCTTACTCAATTGATCGAAGTGCTAAGGGTTCCGAAAATTTGTAATAGAGTAAGGAAAGCATTATTGACGTATGTATGGCTAAAATCCCCTTTTTATTTGAAATTGAGCTCCGTTGTCATTTACGAAAGTATGGTAAGAGTTAAATTGGTTAGTGTATTGATTGATATTACGCATTAGTTGATTTGCATATATCTATACATATTCGTGAAAGATGTGCCTCAATGTGAATAATGTACTAATCTTGATAATTAAAGAATGATGAAAAAGTACAGTTATGTGTTGAAATACTTGGGCTAAAAGCCAACATCGAAACAAAGAATTATTCATGCTAGTTATGTACTCACTTACCTATGATTGCAACTTGAATTATCTTTGATATATGTGTCTATGATCACAGCTTGTAAAATAAATATTGAAAAGGGAAAACGATGTGATGATGGTGTCCATGAGTGCCCAGAAATTGTTATGATATGTGTGGAATAAAGATTTGGAGGTGTTGACTAATGAGAATGGAGTAATGCCTAGGCAAGGTGACCTAGCCGATCGGGTCATGATCGGACATCATGCCACACACATGGTGGTAATGTGCTGATATTGAATTCTGGATAAGGGAAATGAAATATTGATTAAGAGTAATGCCTCCAATGAGGTGACCTAGCCGGTCGGGTCGTGACCGGACTCCGCTCAAGATGGAGGTGGTATTGAGAACAGTGGTGAACATGTGACAGAAATGCCCTAATCTATGTTTTGGAAATTTTATGAAAGATTATATGAATTGCATCCTTGATTTACCCATGTTATTACTTGTTCCTGTTTGATAGTTTTTTCTAGTAAAATGGTATTTTGTTATACATACCAGTACAATTCAAATATACTGACATCTCTTTTACCGGGGGTGCTACATTCGTGTTATGATTGTTGGTGGTTACTCCAGTCCACCGGAAGTAGCACCTCCTCCACTTTCCGTCAGCTGTATTGGTGAGCCCCTTTCCCCTCGGGGCCCTGCGTGACTTATGCCGTTGTTCTTCCCGGAGTCTTTTTTTTTTTTTGTATTTGTGTAAGGTATAGCCGGAGCCTTGTTGCCGGCATTTCTGTATTATTCTTCAGTTATATTTGGAGGCTCCGTAGACAGGTTGTGGGTTGTGTTGGGTATTGGAATTAAGATTGAAATATTGATATTTTGCAACAATTTACAAAACTTGTAATATTTGGATATTTGTGATTTAAGATGCTAATGGAAATAAAATGGAATTGTTAATAAAATACTTACTAAGTATTTTTAATGGAGTCCATCTCTTATTTAATTATGAGTTGGGTTGGGTAGTATGTATGAAACCTGCCAGGCTTGCTCAGTCGGGTTTACTCGGTTGAGCGCCGGTCGCGCTCCTCGAATTGTGGGGCGTGACATCTTCTTGCATGAGGCTAAGTCCTGCCTCCCTAATTGCATAAGGCTAAGCACTGCCTTCCATTTCATGAGACTAAGCATTGTCTCCATTTTGTATGAGGCTAAGCATTGCCTCCCTATTTGCATAAGGCTAAGCACTACCTTCCATTGTTTGGGACTAAGCCATGCCTCCCTAAAAACATGAGGCTAAGCCCTGCCTCCCTAAATGCATAAGGTTAAGCTCTTCCTTTCCTTAACTAATGCCGAATGCTACACTACTTGAAATATAACATTATTTTGCTTTTTCTAGGGCCAAGCTCTATCCCAATATTATGCAAGACTAAGCTCTGTCTTGTTTCTCTTATATGATCCATTATCATGTATCTAATTTCATGGGTTGAAATATCACCACCTATATTAAGGCGCAATAGTCCGAAGGCATCATCCTCAAAGCCTGAAGACACCATGTCATGGCATGAGGATCTCTCAACGGTGCATATCATTATTCAAAGGCGTCATGGTTCAGAGACACCATTCTCATGTCCCGAGAACATCATTTTCTGGCCTACGAATCTCTTATCTCACGATTCATGGGCCTGGACGCCATGGTCTAAGGACTCCATCCTCGCCGTCTTAAGACAATCTTCATGGTCCAAAGGGAATTTTCATCATATTTAAATTCCCGCAATTGCATATATGTCTTTTCGTGCATCGTGTTTTAAGTTTTTGTGCGTAATCTAGGAAATAACCATTCTTCAAACGGGAGCAACCTCGCTCCGGTTTCCACTCATATCATTCACATCCTACCATTACTTCAAACGTAACCGACTCCCATCAATTACTCGCTTTTACTCTATAACCGTTCAGATATTTTCCCTGTGATACATGCATCCGATACTATCCTACTCAAATGAACCGTTTCTGGAACACACAACCATTGTTATAACAACGTCATCGATTTCGTTCACCGTTGGATCCAGAACTATACATGGCTTGATTTATGTAAAACTAAAGATATGTAGGCATTTAAGAAACCAGGGTTCAGTCTATATTTTTCCAAACCACTACATTCAGTCAAAATCGGTCAATATTTCTTTACCCGACAACTCTTTCATCCTTCCCGGGTAAATATGGGTAGTTGTTGATACCCAATTTTTTCCTCCTATATATATATATATATATATATATATATATATATATATATATATACTTTTAAAATAGTACATATACATCATAATTTGATTTATAAGCATACAATAATATTTTTCATAATTTTCAAAGACTTTAAACCTATTTATCCCTGCATTTTATTCCAATAATTATCCTTCATATTATTTTTATGATGATTTAATCATCTAATTTTATCATTTTATACCAACATAATTTTTAAATATTTTTTAGTGCGTTTTTATAATCACATTTACATTTTAGGTTAAATTATCCATTTTTACAATAATAGCCCATATGCATGTATAATTATATTATTTATGCAGAAAATGACTTCTTATATTTTTAAAATTTTAATTAATTATTTTAAATTATTTTAGTGCACAAATGATATTATTTATTAATTACTTTTATAAATTATTTATTTGATTAAAATTGGGTAATAAAATTAAGCCTAAATTCCTACCCAAATTCTTACCTAAAACTACCTTTACACCAGCCCAATACCCTTGGCCCAAAACCTATTAGCCCAGTCCCCATACCCATTTTTATACCTGAACCAGGACCGTGATCTCTAAGATCAAACGTCCACGTTATATCTGCCCCTTTAAACCTAACCAAACACCTAACCCTAATCATTTTACACCCGTCACTGCCCCAGAACTCTCTTGTCTCTTATCTTTGAAGAACCCTAGGCCGCCGCCTTACCAAAATTCTCGTAATCCCGTTTCTAATGGGATTTGCTTCCTGTTCACTTACCATTTTGATATGTTTCCATTATTGGGTGATTCTCTACAGTATTACCTAGTGCTCGCCTAAACATGACAACTACTCTTACTCAGATTCTATCCTATTTGACTTTCGTCTCTTGAATCTAGACGATATTGAGTCCACACATGCTTATTTTGCACCGCGTGAGTCCGATTTGTTCGTATCTTGCTTATTCATACTTAGCCCTAAGGTTAGAGTTTACAGATCCCCTTTTATTCGAATCAAAACTTATTCAAGCTTTTATTTTGAGTATTATCTCACCATTATTCACCCAATTATGTGTAAATCTGTCTATTTCTATCGATTTTTTTATTTACCCTAAATTAGGATTTCATATCTTTTTTTAATCAAACGAAATCTGGTTCAATTCTGTGATTTTTTTGAATAATATTCATGTCTATGTTCATCTTGTGAAATATGTGATTCTTTTGCCTTTATTTTCTAGCGATTTGTGTATTTTACCCAAAAATTAGGGTTTTAAAATTTCCCTTCGTTACTGATTTAAATGCTTGTCTTTCTAGTGTTTAACTAAATGTTTCTATGTTTATGTGTTTAATTCCAACCCTATTTAAACTCCTCCCCGCTCCCCTTTTAAAGTTGGAAAAATCCTTAACAACACTATAAATTAAGGTTGCGTGGTTCCGCTCTTGAATAATCTTGTTCTATATTCTGATTCCTGGCCAGCTGAAAGCCAAGGCCAGAAATTTCGAAGTTCTTACTCTTGTTTGGTGATATTTACCATACCGTTGAATTCCTTATTTGTTGCTTCATCTTAACTGGAGAGTTACCATGCCTTTATACCATTTCATTCTGACTATCAGCTATTTCATTTATGTGTTACTTTAATTAAACTATGTTATCCTAAATGCTATTAAATCTGAGACATGCTTAAATTTACTGTGAGTTTGGTAGTTTGAACCTTCTTAAGCATATATCACTGATAGCTATCTCTTTAAGTTTAATTCTGTTATAAGAATGCTCTTTGAACATGTTCTCTTATCTCCTTCTATGGGCTAGTTAACTATGTATGGATGTATGCACTAATAGAATTACAAATCTGTTTGTTGAATTTGCTATAATGTGGCATGTTTTATCTTGTTTCATCATATTTTTGATACCTCTATTAACTGCCTTAATTAGTTCCTAACATGTCATGATCTGTTGCTAATTGGTTTCTTCTTCTGACACTAGTTTCTGCACTTAGCCTAATTTGGATCCTCTTTTATCACTATAAATCTGTTTTTGTGACTTTTGATTGACTTCATTTTCTAAAAACTTGACTGAGTCTGCCTAATTTCAAGCATGTCTGTTATTTGTGTGTATGTGCAAAACTTGGATTCTGCCCTTCAGTAAAATCCATTGACTCCATTTTATTCTCTTACTATCTAGTACTTTGAATTCATATTCTTGGTTGGCTGAAAGCCAAGGCTATTTAGGTTCTGCGATTTGGCCTCCCTAGTATGAGCATTGCTCAGGGTTCATGTGAGACCCTTATGAACTCTGACGTATTGCCCTGGTTTCTTGAAACCCTTGGGAACTCTGACACACTAGGGAGTTGTGTTCTGTATGCTCGGCCTTGATATATGGGTGAATCATTCAACAACTAGTTAATTTGTATATATGAACACGAATTTTGGAGTTTTTATGGGTTGAAGGCCTGGCCTGTCCAGGTGTGCTTGGGCATGCTGTAGGCTTCCTATAGTTATACTTATTCTATAATTTATTACCTTGAATTTTGGTCTATAATAACTACTTATCATAACAATTTTGGGGTGTTAGTGAAATTGGGAAGGGGTTCTAGCTTATATTTGCAACAAGTTGGGTAGAATTCCTGCCTATAGGGCCAATAATGTATTATTAGATGTGGTATGTTAGAAATGCCTAAGTTAAGGTCTAGAACCACCCTGAGATAGAGTTCCAAATGCCTCTTGGACTATAATCATGGGACGAGTAGTGCACGGGTACGACACGACTTAGAATTGACTAGTGCGCTTCAGGTAAGCAACTTAATGATATTAATTGGGTAGCAGGAGATAATAGTATATGCCCGCTGAGTAATATGAGTAACACCCCATCTTGAGAGAGTTATGGAATATTACTTATGTTGCATAGGGTGATCCTTTAGGCTAAAAAACTTAGGACCCCTCTCCCACCTTGTTCTTCAATCGATTATTGAGGTCCAATAATTCTTTGTTTCTTAGCTTTGATAACATAGACTAATTCATATAATTGTGTTCTGCCGGGACCCACATTTGTCGACCTGGAAGAGTGCCTAACACCTTCTCTTCGAGTTAATTTCGAGCCCTTACCCGATCTTTGGTGACGCAAACTGGTTAGACAGAGTTATATGTAAATAGTTTCCCTAATGCACATTATTCCGTTAGGTGGCAACTTTTTTTTTTTAAAACACCTTCCTTAAAAGAGTTGTCACGTGTTGAAACCTGATTTCTCAAAGGTGTGCGGCATTCAAAATATCTTTCTCTTTAACCCTTAACTGATGGTACCTAAAACTCAAGTCTATCTTTGAGAATCACCTGGCACCCTGCCACTGACTAAAAAAATCATCAATCCTCCAGAGCGGGTACTTATTCTTGATCGTCGCCTTATTCAACTACCTGTAATCAATACACATCTGTGAGGAACCACCTTTCATTCTCACAAATAACACAGGTGCTCCCCGTGGTGATGTATTGGGGTCTGATAAAGCCTTTTTCAACCAAATCCCCCAGTTGTTCTTTCAACTCTCTCAGCTCTGTAGGTGACATTCTATAAGATCTAATAGATATCGGTTGAATATATGGTAATATGTCAATTGCAAACTCAATCTCCCACTCTAGCGGAAGGCCTAGAACCTCATCAAGAAAAATATCGGAACACTCACTAACCACCGGGATAAACTAAAGGGTCGGTGACTCTGATTTAACATCATGTACCCGAACTAAGTGATAAATATAGCCTTTCTGACCATCTTCCTTGCCTTTAGATAGAAAATAGGGAAAAGGTCATTATTACCCCCGTCCTATTTTAAATAGTACACGATTGTCCTCTGTTTCACTTTACATCCAACAAACTTGATGGAATTTCCCCTAACCCTAACGGATGGCAAATGTGGTAGTTGACCCAGTTTATTTTTTCCATGTCAGATGCCAATTCAGCCTAGTCTCCATTAAAAAAAAATTAAAACATATCCCACCAACCCCACCCCATCCTGGCTCCCTACTTCTTCTTCTTGCAAAAGTTCTTCATGTTTACTTCAAAATTTTCAATCCCAAAAATTAAATTGCATACCAATTTCAAAACTGAAAAGCCACAGCAATAGGCTAATGAGCGACGCCCAAAATAACAGGGTTGCCAAAAACTTAGCAGTTACTGGAGTTCGTGTATTCTTTCCAGATTAAGAGAAAAGAAATGCCACCAAATGACATACTAGTCACATCCGTTCAGATCCGACCAGATCCAAGGTTTTCGGATTGACCTTCAATGAGATGGAGTTTCCAGTGATGTTCCACCATTTTGGTCACTACTTTTGTCGTAACTCAAGGAGAAAGAAGGATATGGGAAATAGTTGAGTGGAGACTAGGCTGACTTGGCAGGTGACATGGAAAAAATGGAATGGGTCAGCGCCACTTTGTCCATCCATTAGGGTTAGGGGAAATTCCATCAAGTTTGTTAACTGTAGGGTGGTTTTTGGACGTAAAGTGAAATGGAGGTCAAACGTGTACTATTTACTATGTACACAAATAATAATGGCCTTTTTCCCTAGAAAATAAACCTACCTCTCGGCAGTGCAGTATTACCATTCCACTCCAAAACTGGCTCCTCTAGAAACTGGCAGTGCAGTATTACCATTCCACTCCGAACCATCTTTGATCTACAACCAATATTAGCATAACAAGAAGCCAGCCGATCCATACTCATAATAACATCAAATTCTACCACATCTAACTCAATCAGGTATGCTACTGTAGAACGACTATGAGCTAATACTATACAATCTCTATATACCCGTCTATCACTGGATCCCCAACTGGTGTAGATAGCTCAAAAGGTTTAATCAACTCATGTTCTATCCCAAACTTACTAGAAATCAATGGAGTGATGTATGATAACCTGGATCAATCAATGCATATACCATCATATGATGTCACGATCCCGGTTCGCCCTCCGTGAACTATCGTGATGGCACCTAGTCTCTAAGACTAGGTAAGCCTAAATTGCGAAAAGATAACCAAAACTTGCGGAAGAAAAATAATTTAAGACATAAATAAGGAAATAACAATGTTTAAATGTGCCGCTCGACATACACCATATATATATAAATCTCAAAATCAATATCTAAACCAAGACCGGAAACCCACAAATCACAAGCTAAGAAGTACGACATAGCTCTAACTCTGGAATGTCTAAATAGAACAGAAAATATAGAAGGGCTAAATACTAAAGCAAGAATAGAAAGGGACTCCTCTGTCTACGAACGCGGCAGATGTACCTCGAAGTCTCTATAACAGTCACCTCCCTCAATAATGGTAGGCCTGAGTAGCGGTACCTAGATCTGCACATGAAAATACATGCGCAGAAAAGGGCATGAGTACACCACAGCGGTACTCAGTAAGTGCCAAGCCTAACCTCGATTGAGTAGTGACGAGGAAGGTCAGGGCCCTACTGAGAATAAAAAAAAAAGATATAAGGTATGACTGGATAAGATAAGCAATTCAGTTGCAAACTAACAATAAGAATTTTAATACGAGAAAGTAAGGAATGCAATAACCGAAACAAAGGCTAAAACAATCACTAGGATAATAACTGGGGATCTCTCAGTATCCCGAGTATCTCTTGGTATCCTCATTATATACTAGGGATCTCTTGGTATCCCGAGGATCTCTTGGTATCCTCATTTTATACTAGGAATCTCTTGGTATCCTAAGGATCTCTTGGTAGCTTCATTATAGTCCAATTCAATATATGTGCAGGGTGGATTACTGAAAAAATATAATCCGTAGTCCCAAAGTAAACACACAACAACAGCACGAAGAATACACAATTAAATTCAAATTCCATATCAAGGTAAAGCAGGTATTTCTAGCCTAGCATGTTGCATATAATCCAAATAAGGCATTTTGAGCAAATAAATCAATTAAGCCAATTAGACAGGCTTCTCTGGACTAACAACAGGCTTAAATTCCAAGTAATGTAAACAAGAAAGGAAAAATACAATTAAAGCTATTTTTAATGAAAATAGGATTTTCAACAATTAGCAAAAGTACGCGGCCGTCACCTCACGTACAAGGCATTTCAATCACCACAATACCAATCCTAAGGGGAGAGTCCTCCACACAAAGTTAGACAAGCCACTTACCTTGAACCAGCTCAAAGTCAATCTGAAACCACGTTCTTGCCACGAGTATTCGAATCCAAATGGCCCAACTCTATTCAATTAAAATGTCATAATGTCAATAACACTTCAAGTAACTGATTCTACTATTAAATTCTAAACTAATATGCGAAATTATGGAAAATGACCAAAATGCCCCTCGAGCCCACATCTCGGAATCGGGTAAAATTCATATTTCTAGAGTCCTCACACTCTCATGAGTTCATTTATATCAAAATTATCCAAATCCCAAAATATTTCGACCCTCAAATCCTCAAATCTATCCGAGCGGGTTTTCTAAACCTTTCTAACTAAATTCACAGATTTAATGCCAAAACTTGAAATAGATTCGAGTAATCTAACCAAAATTAAGCTAAGAATACTTACCCCATTGTTTTTCTCAAAAATCTCCCAAAAATCGCCTCTCCCCGAGCTCCAAATTGTCAAAATTGGAATAACATTCTTTCAAGGCCTTTGCACATTGCGATCGCAAGAACAGGGATGCGATCGCGAAGGGGAAAAATTGAGGGTCCTCGAGCTGGACAATGCACATTCAACATAAGGTATGAGATTGCGGAAGAGGGAAAAGCAAGCTTACACGTTCGCAATAGAAGCCACGCGAACGCGAGGAGTAAAAGATCACTGGGACGCCACCTACCAGTTCCACTATGCGAACACGGAAGGGCAAGTGCGAACGCAAAGGAGGAAGGGACATTACTATGCGATCACGAAGAACAAACTGGGCTCCCTCCAGAATTACACTACGCGAACGCAGAAGAAAGGCTGTGATCACAATGAAGGAAACTAGATACCAACTGTTCAGCAATTCAATAAGTTCCAAAAATGATCCGCTGAGCATCCAAAATACACCGAAGCCCCCGGGACCTCAACCAAACCTACGAACATATCTCATAACATCATTCAAACTTGTTCCAACATTCAAAATGCTCAAAACAACATCAAAACACCTATTTTTCATCGGATTCAACCTTAAGAATTCCAAAAACTCTAAAAACATACTTTCGATCAAAATGTCTACCAAACCACGTCCGAACGACCTGAAATTTTGCACACACATCACATTAAAAACAACGGAGCTACTCCAGGTTTTGGAATTCCATTCTGACCCTCGGATCAAAATCTTACTAACGGACTGGAAACTTCAAAAATTCGAACTTCGGCATTTCAAGCCTAAATTAGCTACGGACCTCCAAAACACATTTTGATCATGCTCTTGACCCCAAAATAACCTAACAGACTAATGGAATAATAGGATTTCTATTCTGAGGCCGTCTTCACATTGTTCTGACTACGATCAACTTTCCAACACTTAAGCTCTCATTTAGGGACTAAGTGTTCCAAAACTCTCCAAAACTCAAAACCGAACATCCCGGCAAATCAAATTAGCAGAAATAAACTTGGGGAAAGCAGTTAATAGAGGATCGGGACATAAATTCTAAAAATGACTGATCAGGTCGTTACATATGAGGAGATTGATAATATAACTGTGATAACATCAGGTGATAACTCTTGATCCTTTCGACCCGCTAATGCATAAATGCGATTCTGAGGATCACTTGAGCTAGAGTCTCTACTTATGCCTCTACCACGACCGACTAGTGCATGTGAACCTTGCCTAGGTGGGCGTACTGATAATGACGAAGCATCTACAGATCCTGCTGGCTAAACTATACGTGCACCGCCTCTCATCGAATACTGTCTTATAACGTGGCCTTAATAACCACAAGTATAACAAAAACCCAACCCCACAAGGCACTGCCCAACATACTGCTTACTACACTGAGCATATCGTGGCAAGGGCAGCCTCATCTAACTTGACTCACCCCTATACAGAGAACTAGAGGCCTTGGAACTCTGACTAGCTCTAAATATATGGAACGATCAAATCTCCTACCGGCAAATTGAGGCGGTGCACTAGCCAATGGCTGGGCTGGATACCTCGGGTACTTCTATCTCTAACCACCTCAAAACTCACCAGAAAAACAAGAAGATCTCACTTTCTTACTCTGGCCCCCTATCATGCTCACGATCATCTCTCTACTACTGCTTATGCTTCTCTACATCCTGAGTGTATGCCTGAGTACGAGAAATGTCCATGTCTGGCTGAAGTGACACCGATATATAGTTATTAAGAAGGTGTAGATCCAACCCCATCATGAACCAGTGAACCTGATCCTCCATCTTAGCTATAATAGTGGGAGCATACCTATCCAAAGAATCAAACTTAAGGTTGTACTCTCGAACACTCATATTACCTTGTTGAAGGGTCAAGAACCTATTAACTTTATCCCATCTAAGCGCTGGTGGCAAATAATGATGAAGAAAATCCTATTTAAACTCCTGCCATACTGCTGGAAGGGCATCCTCACCTATGGAAAACTCCTAAGACTCGTTCCAATTAACTGCAACATCCCGAAGTTTATAGGAGGCCAGCTCAACAGTCTCAGTCACAATGGCCTTCATTACCCTCAAAGTCCTTTGCATTCTATCGATAAATACCTGAAGGTCCTCGTTCGGATCTGCCCTACTGAATACCAGAGGGTCCAAATTAATGAAATCGTGGACCCTAGCACTGATGGCCTTATCTACATGAACAATACCTACCTCTTGGTGCTGAGCCTGTGCGGCTCTAATCGAGTCAATAGCTGAATACGATCTCTCATCTCCTAACCTGGTGCATCTGGTCGAGGAGCTAGGGGTACCAGGGCAAGCACTGGAGTTGGTTCCCCACGGATCTCCTATAGAGCGGTCAAGATATGTGATGTCTGAGATGGAGTCTCACCCTGAGTCTCTTCCCCAGATCTGGTAACTCGTGTGTCATGCCCCGACATTGGGGTCGTACCCGGCACTTAATCGTGATAACTTGGTCGAGCAAGCCTGCTAGATTGCCTTCTATCCAACTCACCCATAATTAAAGAGAAGATGTATTTTGTTAATTAGACAATGAAGAGTTCATGTGAACAACACCAATTCATCACTAATAGCTACTCCATTTTTAGATCTCAAAACACATATGCTTTCATAGTTTGAAGTGGAACAAGTGATTCAAATATAACATTACTAGTTTGGCTTTCCCAGCACCAATATACAACATATACCATGTCTACGTAGCCTCTAATAGATACAAAGAGTATCTCAAAACATAATACATAAGAATAAAATATACATGACCTCGAAATGAAGTGGGGCTCACCATGTCAGCTGGGAAAAAGGGGTACTGCTATTATTGATTAATGACGTCTACTATGGAACCACCTGCATCCATTAAAAATGCAATGCCCCCAACAAAAAGGGATGTTAGTACATAGAGAATAGTACTAGTATGAATGACTAAACACCATTTCAATAGACTGATTAATAATACAAGGAAGAACAATCATAGAATCAATGGCAACCTCAAATAATACCAAAACATCAAGTTAGGAGCAAGATAAGATTTAAAGTAAATTTCCATATTTCAGGTTAGGAGATCCTTAGTACCGATACACCACCGTGCCTTTAGCATGGAGTTTGATCAGCTAAGCCGTCTCACCCCGAGACGTCCACTCACAATACCACTATGTTAGTGGCATGGCATCTGATCTTAGCCCGATCGGCTTAGCCGTCTCACCACAATGCCATGTGGGCCGACATCACAATCTGCTAGCAATCATCTCACACCAATTAAGGGGAATAATCTCATCACCTCAATCTCATCCCAATTAAGGAGAATAATCTCATCACATCAATACGGGGATTTACCCCTCAATCACTCCTACACCGGCACTTGTTCAGGGTTAGGCTATTTCAACCTACCCTTCCTCGGTGTCTAAACGATACTCCCAAAACATTTATTATACAAAGGCTTTGCAGCTCAATCCATAATCTTTTACACATCTTTTCATTTATTGGTACCAGTGGCCACAACACAATATCATTCTTGGCATGCTGGGCTATTTCATATTTCATACTTTCTTCTTTCACTTTCAAATATTATTATGGATTATCAACAATGAGGGCATCTATAATCACGACTTTATATACACATGTCAGCAAATAAAATTCTTAGGCATATTGAGATGTCTTACACAATTTGGGATACTAGCTTGCAATGGAAACATGACTAGAAATTACAACACCTTCGATACATAAGTCATACTTAATTTCATTTCCGGAGGGAATCATGATATGATAGGAACATTTAGAACACATTTTGAGTACACACATCCTTCAATACAACACTTATTTATAATAATCAAACTCATTAGGAAGGACTCTGACATGAGAAATAAGAACTCGAGCCAATCATAATCGCAACTTAAGAGGACATCATGGAATTTGATTCTATAAGAAAAATTTAGCCAACAAACCTCATTTGAGATTTCCTTAAACTACTATAATGTTCCGGAAATCCTAGCAACTTTAATTTATTTAGAAACATAAATAAATTGAACCATAATTAGGAAGGCATTCATAGGTTCAGCTTATTAATCATTTTATCGAACACTAGGTATGCAAATTAGGCAACAGGGCCCTAGGATGGGAATCGTTCACATCACAACTAATTCCCAAGTCCATATATCACCCAAATTAGTTAAATAATCCCCATACCACTATTATTAGCACATTTATGAATAAACAACAACTCTAATTCTCAAAACCTTCTTCCCTATTACATATTCCCAACCCAAATTTCAAAATTGAAGGCTATGGCTCGAACCTTACATCTTTGATGAAGACCTTGTGAGTTTTTCTTGTGGAAATTCAAGACTTGAGCAAGGATTGATGGACAAGGTGCTTGGGAATTTCTCCTCTTTATCTAGAGCACTCTCCTATCTCTAAAAGATCATATTTTCCTTTAAGTATATTTATCAAAATAGGGTTGGGTTATAAAATCAGAAAATGAACCTTCCAAACTCAACTCTGTGGTCACAAAGTGCACCCCAAATCAGGTTTGCGGCCCACAAAATGGAATACAAAATGGTTCTCCAAAACTTGGTTGGCCTGGTCTAGTCTGTAACAGATCTGTGGTTCGCAGATCAGTTATGCGACTACAAAATAGACTGCAGAATCACCCAACAAAATTCTTCGTGCTAACTCTATGATGGAAATGCGGCCCGCGAAATGATTATGCAGTCACATATTTGACCGCAAAACAACCTCCAAAAATTACCCATTATTTTGCTTCACTCTGTGGCAGATCTGCGGCTTGCGAAGTAGTTCTGTGAACGCATAATGGACCGGAGAAATGCCATGCTCTATAATAATATTTCTTCAACTCCCAACATGTATCTTCTACAATCCTCAAACACATTAGCCTCCCTAGGCACCATGAAACCCCGGGTTCTAGTAAAAAAAATTCGGGGCCTTACATCTTGGTGCTCAACTCGTAGTCTCATCAGCCACTGAATTGCTATTCTTAGCGATTGTGGCCTTCTTAGGCATCACATAAAACATAACACATCATTAAGGAAATAAATACATATATTGCACGATCTAAGATAAGAAAGGAAGATTGCATCTTGTATGTCCTGCAACCTTCTGTTTATAAGTATGGCGCACAACACACTCATATACAAGATTCTATTAGATATGGTCTATGGACAACCCTAGGACAGAACTGCTTTGATACTACCTTTGTCACGACCCAAACCGATGGGTCATGATGAGTTCCCGAGTCCTACCTATCGATCATCCCTAAGCATACGTCTAAGATATAAACATGAAATAGGGGTAGGTCGTGCATAACATCTGTCAATAAGCTGCTGAATCATATGAATAACATACCTGAGGAAACATGCCCAAAACACACACACACACACATACACACACACACACACATATACACACACACACAGATATATATATATATATAACCGACAATGCTGCTATGGACAACTATATATCAAAATAGAAGCCGACAAGGCCACACGTTATCCAAATATACATGACTATCTACAGACCTCTAATAGAGTGTACAACTGTATAAAGGACGAGACTGGGCCTCGTCATTCCAACATATGTATACAAAAGTATCGTACCAAAACCCAATAGCAGCTCTGGATCAATTAGAGCACACTAACTCTCGCTAAGCAAGGATCCTAAGAAGGGGGACCCTCAGCCTGTTTGCCTGCACCTGCAGGCATGAAACGTAGGCCCACATCCAATAGGGGTATCAGTATGAATAATGTACCGAGTATGTAAGGCATAAAAATTATTATATAAAGGACATGAAAGAAACATGGAGTGAAGGACTCAATCTGTAAGTCTGAATAGCTCTGTGAATCATGAAACATTTATAATGTCATGCAAATGAATATAAATGTTATATAATGCATAGTTATATGCGTACATAACATCATCAAGCCTCTGAAGGCATCCCATCATGCCATCTCGGCCTCAGTGGGCGAAATCATCAATGTATACCAACTGATCAGGTGGTAGTGCATATATAACGTTGTAACCTTTCCCCATACCCCATATACATATAATATATGTGTATATAATGCCATATGGTCATGGATCAATATACATGTATAAATTAATGAAATGCATAAGAAGTAAGTCAATAAGATCTCTCGGGATGTCATAAGATCAATATGTCTTCGGTTACAAAATAAATTTTATCAACTTATGTATTTTCGGAGACCCTTGAACAGACGATATAATAATAGGACATATGGGGAATCAAGAACATAGGAAACCCTAGTATTTTTAAGAATAGAGTCATTTGTGAAGTTTCGTGTCTGCTCGTTTCGTTGTATCATATGGATCATGCCAAAGGGAACGAAGGGATAGCCTTAACATACCTTATAGAACTTTGTCCAATAACAATGCCAAACTCAACTCCCTGCACCTTAATCTACAACAATGACAGTGAAGCTATTATCAAGCTATGAATGACCCTCTCATTTATATAACGAATGTAAGTTAGTCCGTAAAAATGGGCAGCATTTCCCCTGATTTTATTGCTTCCTCAAGCCTAATATAGGTGACACAACAACACAATATAATCAGCAACTCAAAAACAACCTAACTACAATTTGGGACCTTTAATACAACAACAAGCCCAAATATACCATATCACACCCAATCAACAAGTTAGCAATTAGCCTGAAATTACAACGATGAGTGACCAGCCCACTATTCTACCAAAAGTGGCATTTCTCCTATCACAACCCTAAAACTAGACCCGGTCGTGATGGTACCTCTCGTGAAAACATGGCCAGCCAACTAGTCCCAAATAAATTTTTAAACAGTTAAACACTAATAAACAGTCTAAGCATGAGTAAATAAGCCAAAGACTAAGCAAAATATAGTGTATAATGAGCGGAATACAACCCAAACACTGCCCGATACCGGGGTGTCACAAGTCACGAGCATCTACTAAGGTTTAAAAATACAACTAAGTTCTGAAAGAGGCTAAATACAGTGCACGGACATCAAGAGGGAGGAAAGCAGTGTTGCGGACATCGGGCAGCTACCTCGCTAAACTCCAATGACCTGCCTCTGCTCAACCAATACCCGCTACCGGGTGCCAAAATACTTGAATCTGCACTCAAGGTGCAGAGAGTAAAGTGAGTACTCCAACTCGGTGTGTAATAATCATAACTAAAGTCTGAATGGTAAGAAATCACGAAAAGTGCATCAACATGATGTATAGAAATAGTACAAAACCGGTAAGAAAGCAATGAAGTTGTGAAATCTCTTAAAACATTTTGGCTCAGTTTAAACTTCTTTAGAAATGACTTTTTCAATAGTTACACAATTGAATGCAACATAATTAGTACAAATAATCTGCCCCTAGGGCACAGATACATGATTAAACAAGTAAATGACATGCAAATAAGAAAGATAAGCACATAAGGTTCACCCCTCGGGCACAATGTCAACAAATCCGCCCCTCGGGCAATATCTCAGAACAATACCAACCCCTCGGGCAATCACATAGAACAATACCACCCCTTGGGCTATATCTCACATCACAATGGGTACCCACGCTCACTAGGGGTGTGCAGACTCCTGGAATGGCCCCTTACGGCCCAAGCGCAATATCAAGCCACCTTGTGGCATCATCTCTAGGCTCTCGGCCTCGTATTAACAAGCCACCTTGTGCTGTACATATATCAGGCTCTCGTCCTCACAATCAAAATCAGTGTATCACTGTTGCGGCGTGCAACCCGACCCCAAAAGGTATCCTCACATCACAGGCTCTAGGCCTTACTCAGTCAAAAATCACATAAGCCTCTAGGGCAACAGTAAAACACGATGCTCAACCCAAAAATATTATTTGAAATATCATTTCAAGTGTTAAAGCCGAGTAAACATGGCTGACTTTTGAAAACAGTGGAAAATAACATGACTGAGTTCAATTATAAAGTCAAAACAGTAAGGAAATATAAATAAAAATCACTGAATGGTTCAAATAGTTGGCACGAAGCCCCAAATATGGCACTAAGCCCAACTAATGTTGATAGCAAATAGATTTCAGTCAAATACACTGTAAAATAATCAATCGTGAAAGACCAAGTCATAGTCACCAATAGTGCATGACCCCATGCTCGTCATCAAGTGTGTGCCTCACCTCAATATAGAACCACGAAGTGCAATCCCGGGTTTCAAACCCTCAGAACATCATTTATAATCATTATTCACCTCGATTCGGTCCAAACTCTGGCCCCCGATGCCTTGCCTGCACTAATCGACCTCCGTATACTCTAAATCTAGCCACGATCAGTGAATAATCATTAAAATGTTCTAAGAGAACGAAGACCGCTCAAAAATATCTAATTTACATCAAAATCCCAAAATTGCTCAAACCCGGACCCCGAGCCCACGTCTCGGAATCCAATAAAAATCACATCAATAGAATCCTCATCCACTCATGAGTCAATACATACCAAGAACATCAAAATCGAACCTCAAATGGCCCCTCAAATCCCCGATTTACACTCTCCAAATTCAAACCCTAATTCTTCAATACTAGGCTTAATTCCATGATTTATTAGGTAGAATTCACACAAGAATCGAGTATTGAATTCAAAAATCTTATCTCCAAGTGATTCCCCTTGAATCCCTCTTCAATCCTCTTCAAAAAGCTTCAACATTGACCAACAATGGAGGAACATAGCCTCAAATTCACAGAAATGATCTTTTAAAGCATTCTGCCCAGCTCTTATTTTTCCTTCATCGCGATCGTGAATCACAAATACTCAGCTCCTAAAATTTACTATATACGAACGCATAAAACACCCATGCAAATGCGATGCCCAGGCAATTAACTCTACGCAATCGCGGACTGCCTAACGCATTCGCAATGAACAAAAGTCAAGCCAAGACCCAGGTCCACCTAACTCTACGCGAACGCGACTTTCACTACGCGTTCGCGATCAACAACTTCCTCACCTCTATGTGATCGCAACTCCTCCTTTGTGAACGCATTGAACAAAGTGGACTGCCCCTCATAATTCTCTACGCGATCGCGTGACTCTCTACACGATCGCGAAGAGTAAAAACCTCTACAACAGCTGAACCAAAATTTGCAACATCTCCAAGGCATGAAATGGTCCGATTGACCATCCGAAACTCACCCGAGGCCACTGAGACCTCAACCAAAAGCACCAACATATCCTAACACCTTATTAAACTTGTACCAATTTTCAAAACACCTCGAACAACATCAAATTAACCAAAATGCATCGGATTAAAGCCAAATTTTCTAAAATCTTCCAAATTCCTCTTTTGATCAAAATCCAACCAAACCACGTCCGAATGACCTGAAATTTTGCACACACATCCCAAATGACACTATGGAACTACTGCAACTTCCGGAATTTCATTTCAACCTCTATATTAAAATCTCATTTATCAACCGGAAAACGCCGAAATCTCAATTTCGCCAATTCAAGCCTAAACCTTCCACGGACCTCCAAAATGCATTGCGATCGCGCTCCTAAGTACCAAATCACCTAATGGAGCTAACCAAATCATAAAAGTTCCAATCCGAGATCATATACAAACAAGTCAAATCTTGGTCAAACCTTTCAAATTTTAAGCTTTAAACTGAGAACTATTCTTCCAAATGCATTCTGATTAACCTAAAATCAAAATCAACGATTTACATAAGTCATAATACAACATACGGGGCAAGTCATGCCCGAGAGCTAACAATAAAAGTGCAAAAGATCTAAACGACGGTCGGGTAGTTACATCCTCCCCCACTTAAACATATGTTCGTCCTCAAACGTTCCTAGAGTTATTCCAAAAGCCAACCAATCGCTGAATAACATTGCCATGCATATACCCGGGGGTGATCCCACGTCATCCTATCTCATATAGGTCCGATAACACAATGTGACTAAAATTTCACAATCCAACCTAGCCCATAAACTTTAGAACCACATTTCCACTCCTGAAACCACCCACAAAATCCAAATCTCACATCTGTGCTCTGCACAAGCCCGAACAAGCAGTAATAACCATACCTGCTATCTCAGGTGCAATCACATGATATACCACATAACTCAAACACTTGTAGTGATAGCGTCTAATCACAGCAGCTGCATACAACAGCCGAATACTGATAGAAAAACTCCTATCACTAAAGTTTCAGTCCAACACTTCCATATGCTGCCAATAATAATGAAACACGCAGTAAACCATAACCCTTCTCTCAGTTCAATCATTCATGAAGTCACCTCCTTTGGCACAGACCATAGAAAATTTCTGAGCCGAGCCTCGATGTTATCCTTCTGACATGCTAAAATCAAATCCGTTTGTATTCGTTAATGCTCCCAACAATATCATCTAATCAACATACTACTCTAGTGACATGACATATCAGTACAGGCTAAAGCCACAACTTTCGCAATACGCGCACCAATAAGCAACAGTCCGAACATACTCAAATCATGAAAATGACTCAAATGAAATATTTTTACCTCAAGCTCACCAGTACCACCACAACACAAGGCTGAGAACCCATCTCACATCATAGGAATATAACACACGAATCTAACTCGCAAGGTCATACCCCTACATAACTTCGTTGCGATGCGCGACCCTATCCAGACACTGGTCTACGTGAAACACCTCAAGTTACTCTGCTCGAAATTAACAACCACGTGCAATTGATGTCAAGAACCAAAGCAAATCATCATAACCATGGCGAAGCAAATACATAACACCACACAAACCCGAAAGGGCATAATCGATACGCCATCCGCCAAGCCATATCCAATACTCATCCCGCTCAAATTCCACTAAGAGACCCCAATAACACTGCACCACATGTGCCTATAACCAACAAATCATAACGCCTCACAACACAGAAAAGTAACTCATAGGTCACCTTAGAACACTAATAGCTCAATAATAATTGAATCAACACATCCCTCAGCAATACAACTCGGAGCCAACCAAGCCGACTTAAGTTAGAACACACATCAACATTGTCCTGCCAACGAATCACTTATCAAGGAAACCCTGAAGATGTTCCTTCAACTCCTTTAACTCTACCAGTGCCATATGATACGGTGCCCGGAAAAAAATCAATACTGAAATCAACAACCTTGGCCAAAAACATGCCCGTCCACAATAAACACATCCGAAAAGTCCCTCACCACCGGAACTGAATCAATGGTAGAAGCCTTTGCACTGATATCCATCACGAAAGCCCAGATAAGAAAGACAATCCTTCTCAGCCGTCTGCTGGGTCTTCAAAACATAAAACCACCCTACTAATACTATAAAATCCATCGAAACTCGCCACTTAGTCCGTGGAATACCTGGCATAGCCAACATCGCCGCCTTAGTGTAATAGCCCAGAATGACACAACATTGAGACAACCCGTCTATACCCAATATTACCTCCACAATCTAACATACCAAGCAACAAAGGATACACTCGGGTCTCCAAACCCCGATAGTCACTATTCCATGATGATACACATGACCCACAACCACAACATAGCCTGAATATGAGAACTTCCCGTTTTTAAATCCATATAGCACATGAAGCACCATATCCGATCCCAATTCCGCCATCCAAATATATAACACACCTCTAATACCCAATCATTCCACGAGAGAAAATCTAAAATTCCTCTGTGCCACCAAGCAAACTCGAATATCAGCAGTCGATCTAACAAGAAAGTGCCGCAATACTACCTAAGTACCATCAACTTAATCACATAGCCTTTTTCTGAAACATATACGCTCGTCAAATTGCCCCAATCAGCAATACCATTTCCTCACTCATCTAAAACTGTCTGCTGCCTAAGAGTTTTATGACCATCCTTTCATAACTGAATTGTAACCTTACACAGACAATCTCAATCATCCACAACATACCGCATATGCCATACCATCCTAGGATAACGTGAGAACTTTATATCCCTTCCGAGCCACAAGCCACTATGTACTCAACTAACCAAGAACTTTCCATCGAGACCAATCTAGAAGAAAATGACTATACATCCCTCGCTCCTCACACCAGCAGAAAATATACATCTCTAGCCACGGTAGAAATCAAAAAGAACTCTCTGATTACCCTTTGCACAAACAAGCCTATCAGGACTGACTCCTCCTACCTCAACCAACCTACGCATGCCACTAAAACCCAAGAGCATTGCCGCGAAATACCCATAGAAACTTATTACCTCGTAAATACCCATGGAACTAATCATATCCTTAACATACCGATCTGGCCTACTACCAAGCTATCCCATCTATCCGAGCTCCCTTCTGATTTACCTTCAACTTGATACTCCTTCTTGCTATAACATCATAATTCCTCAACCCAGACTTACCACATGAGACCCAAGCATAAAACCACACTGTCTTATGGTTCATAAGGCGTTGAATACTCTCTAGACATTCCCAACAGCACCGCGTTCAAAATGCATACCCTGAAGAGACTTACTACGAATCCAAAGCCATTACCTTCACCTTCCTGATACTAATATATAGAATCCCATAATCAATATAGAAAATACCAAAAGTCTTGTCATCTTCCAATGAAAACTCTATTTCTAGCCATATATACAACTTGAAGATACCCAATTGTTACATGTAAAATCTTGAACCCATTAGAACCATTCTCGAGAGCCATCCACTCTACTCAAACTGCAATTCGCCTAATCAAACAAACTGAACAACTCGTGCCTAATTTGCACTCTGACACCGTAAAATGTGACATCATTCCATTACAACCAAGCAACGATAGATACAGGCACACCATGAAGACGAACAATCTCCCGGATATAGATCTCAGCTAACCTCTCGGATGAATAGGAGACTGCCACAGGAATGAAATGCGCTGAATTGGTCAGCCTATCAATAATGACCCAAACTGCATCGAATTTCCTCCGAGTTTGCGAGAGTCCAACAACGAAATCTATAGTGATCCGCTCCCACTTCCACTCGGGAAGCTCAATCCCCTGAAACAATCCACTAGGTCTCCGATGCTTATACTTAACCTACTAACAATTCAAACACCGAGACAGATATGCAACAATATCCTTCTTCATTCTATACCACCAATAATGTTGCCGCAAATCCTGATACATCTTCACGGTGCCCCAATGAATAGAGTACCTGGAGTTGTGGGCCTCCTCTAAAATCAACTCTCGAAACCCATCCACATTAGGCACACAAACTCGACCCTGCAATCTCAAAACTCCATCATCACCTAAGGTAACCTTCTTGGCACCTCTATACTGCACCGTGTCTCTAAGGACACATAACTGGGATCATCAAACTACCGATCACGGATACGCTCTAATAAGGAAGAACGGGTTACCGTGTAAGCTAACACATGACTAGGCTCAGAAATATCCAACCTCACAAACCGATTGGCCAAAGTCTGAACATCCAAGGCAAGTTGTCACTCACCGACCGCAATATAAGCAAGACTGCCCATACTGGCTGGCTTTCTACTCAAGGCATCGTCCACCACATTGGCCTTTCCCGGGTGATATAAGATAGTGATATCATAATACTTCAACAACTCCAACCACCTCCTCTGCCTCAAATTCAACTCCTTTTGCTTGAACAAATACTGAAGACTCTTGTGATAAGTGAACACCACACATGCCATGTCATACATATAATGCCTCCAAATGTTCAATGCGTGAATAATGGCTTCCAACTCTAAATCATGAAACGGATAGTTCTTCTCATGAATCTTCAACTACCTCGAAGCATAGGTAATGATCTTGCCATCCTGCAACAACACTACACCAAGCCCAATACGAGAAGCATCACAATAAACTGTGTAAGGCCCTGAACCTGTGGGCAAAACCAACACCGGTGCCGCAGTCAGAGCTGTCTTGAGCTTCTGAAAGCTCACCTCAAACTCGTCCAACCATCTGAACTGGTCACCCTTCTAGGTCAACCTGGTCATCAGGGCTACGATAGATGAGAACCCCTCTACGAATCGATGATAGTAGCCTGCCAATCCCAAAAAACTCTGAATCTCTATAGTTGATGCTGGTATAGGCCAATTCTTGACTGCCTCAATCTTCTTCGAATCAACCTGAATACCCTCTACTGATACGACATGACCCAGGAATGCAACTGAACTCAACCAGCACTCACACTTTGAGAACTTAGCATATAGCTGACTATCCTTCAGAGTCTAAAGAACCACTCTGAGATGCTGCTCGTGCTCCTCCTGGCTGCGGGAATATATCAAAATATCATCAATGAAGACTATCACGAACGAGTCCAAATAAGGCATGAACACTCGGTTCATCAAATCCATAAAGGTTGCTGGGGCATTTGTCAACCCGAATGACATGACCAAGAACTCACAATGCCCGTACCGAGTGCGGAAAGTTGTCTTAGGGACATCAGACGCCCTAATCCTCAACTAATGGTAGCCAGATCTCAAGTCAATCTTTGAAAATACCTTGGCACCCTGAAGCTGATCGAACAAATCATCAATCCTCGGCAATAGATACTTATTATTGATTGTAACCTAGTTCAACTGCCGGTAATCAATGCAAATTCTCATCGAACCATCCTTTTTCTTAACAAACTACAGCGGCACACCCCAAGGCGAAACGTTGGGTCTAATGAAACCTTTCTCAAGCAAGTCTTGCAACTGCTCCTTCAACTCTTTCAACTTTGGTGGGGCCATGCGGTACGGCGAGATAGAAATGGGCTGAGTACCTAGATCCAAATCAATGCAGAAATCAATATAACTATCGGGTGGCATCCCCAGCAGGTCTGAAGGGAAGACCTCAGGAAACTCACAAACCACGAGCATAGAATAAATAAAGGGAACCTCAGCACTGGAATCACGAACATAAGCCAAATAGGCCAAACACCCCTTCTCGACCATACGTTGTGCCTTCATATAAGATATAATGCTACGGGTAGAATGACTAGGAGTCTTTCTCCACTCTAAACAAGACATACCCGGTAAAGCTAAGGTCACAATCTTGGCATGACATTCCAAGATAGCTAGGTAAGGTCCATCCCTAATATAACATCGAAGTCGACCATGTCTAAAAGCAATAAATCTACACGAGTCTCGAGACTCCCAATCACCACAATAAAAGAACGATGGACTCGATCAACCACGATAGAATCACCCACCAATGTAGGCACATAAACAGGAAAACTCAGTGAATCACTAGGCAGAACCAGATACGGTGCAAAATAAGATGACACATATAAATACATATACCCTGGATCAAATAATACTGAAGCATCTCTATCACAAACCAGAACAGTACCTGTGATCATGCCGCATCTGAAGCCTCAACCTCGGGCCTGGCTAGAAGTGCATAACATTAGGGTTGGTCCCCACCACCCTGAACCACCTCTCTGGGACAGCCTGCAGCTGGCTGGCCTCCACCTCTGGCGGCCTGAGCTCCACCTTTAAATTCTCTACCTCCACATCTAGCACCTCTACCCCTGCATCTAGCTGGATAGGTGGCCTCTAGAACATCTGGTGCCTATACCATAGCACGAGAACCCTGATGCGGAGAACTGCTCGAAGCTGGAGGGCAATACCTAGAAATGTGCCTCATGTCACCACAAGTAAAACAAGCCCTCGACTGACGACCCTGGAAACTTTGAAGTGGCAGTGTACTGATAGGTGTTGATGGTGCACTGAAGGACTGCTGATCGGGATACTACATCTGAAGACCACAGCTACCTGAAGCACCGTGAGAAACCTGAAGAGCTAACTGAAAGGGCCTAGGAGGATGACATCTACCATATGAATCTCTACCTCCAGACGAGGTATCACTAAATATGCCTGAATGACGGGGCCTCTTATCCGACCTATGACCACCTCCCTATGACAGAACCATCTCAACTATGCTGGCCACATTGGCTGCCTCCTGAAAAGTGATCTAAATCCCGGACCCCATGGCCATCTAAAGACGAATCAGTTGAATAAGACCGTCGATAAACCTCCTCACCCTCTCTCTCTCGGTAGGAAGTATGACAAGAGCATGGCGAGCTAAGTCGATAAACCTGGTCTCATACTGGGTGACCATCATGGAACCCTACTGGAGGCGCTCAAACTGCCTCTAATAGGCCTCTCTCTAAGTAACGGGAAGGAACTTCTCCATAAACAACACTGCAAACTGCTCCCAAGTCAAAGATGGCGATCCGGCTGGCCTAGCTAAGCAATAATCGCTCCACCAAGTCTTGGCGGATCTAGACAAGCGGAATGTAGCAAAATCGACCCCATTGGTCAAAAATTTGCCCATGTTCCTGAGAACCTCGTGGAAGCTATATAGGGAATCCTGGGGATCCTCAGAAGAAGCACCACTGAAAGTAGTAGTGACGAGCTTGGTGAACCTATCCAGCCTCCACAAAGCATCGGCAGACATCACTGCTCCATCACCGGTCTGAGTCACTACACCCAGCTAAACTGCTCCGACTGGCTGAATTGTTGGAGTCTGAATCTGGGGAGCTACCTGCTCTGGAGTGCGTATAGAAGGAGTCTGGGCCCCTCCTCCAGCCTGAGAAGTGGCTGGTGCTACAGGAAGCAAACCTGCTATGGTGGCACTCTCCATGAGGCCCACTAATCGGACCAAAGCATCCTGAAGAACAGGCATAGAAATAAACCCCTCTGGGATCTGAGTTGGGCCCACCAGAACTGTTGGGGCCGGAACCTCCTCCTCAAAATCAACCTGAGGCTCCGCCACTGGTGTTGCTGCTCGGGGCTTAGCTCTGCCCCTACCTCAGCCTTTGCCCCTAGTGGGAGCTGTTGCTGGGGGCTCGGGCTGCTGAGTGGTAGATGAGGAAATGCGTGTTCTCTCCATCAGCGATAGAACAGAGAAGAAATCCAATTAGCATTGAAAAATAAATCCGCACGACAAGAAATAAAAAATGTGAAATTTTCCTAACTCTATAGCCGCTAGGGCTAAATACAGACGTCTCTGTACCGATTCCTCGGACTCTACTGAGCTTGTCTGTGGGTTGTGAGACCTATATAACCTAGAGCTCTGATACCAACTTGTCACGATCCAGAATTCCCACCCTCGAGAGTCATTATGGCGCCTACTCGTGGAAGCTAGGCAAGCCATGAATCTTTGAAACCAATAACCCTTTCATTTTAATTCATGTCATTACAATGATTAAGAATTTAAATAACAGCGGAATATATAATTTAGCGAAAGTCGTAAATAAATATGAAACCAAAATATCTAGAAAGCCAATACATGTCTCTACCCAGAACCTGGTGTCACAACATCCACGGACTACTACGAATACTACATACATCAGTTTGAAGGAAAAGTAAAGTTGTTTGTCTCGAATACATGAGAAAACATGATATAAAATAGGATAGAGGAGACGCCAGTCCCGCGGACGTCTGCAAGGCTACCTCGATGTCTCGGTGGACTAAATGCTGGCTCCTGACTAATGCTGCTTCCCAAACGCTGCTCCGGTATCTGCACATAAGTGCAGAGTGTAGCACCAGCGCAACCGACCCCATGTACTGGTAAGTGTCTGGCCTAACCCCAGCGAGGTAGTGATGAGACTAGGACCAGACTCAAGATAAACCTGTGCAGTTATGTCTGTGTGTGTGTGTGTGTGTATATATATATATATACACAGCAGAAAGATAGAAGGAAATAAACAATTAAAGCTGGGGAAGGGAAACATGCTTCGGGGGTAACAGATAAAACAGAATCAAAGAATAATAAGGAAACTACAATTTAACTTCTAACATGGGTAAAGAGAAATAAAGGAAACTTTCGCTTTCAGTTTCATCTTGTTGCAGGCGTGCAACCCGATCCCATTTCTCATATCTTGTGGTAGGCGTACCACCCGCTCCCATTTCATTATATCTTGTGGTAGGAATGGCACCCGCTCCCATTTTATTAACTCTCATGGTAGGCGTACCACCTGCTCCTATTTCATCAATCTTGTGGTAGATGTTCCCCCCGCTCCCATTTCATAATATCTTGTGGTAGGTTTACCACCCGCTCCCATTTCATCATATCTTATGGTAGGCGTACCACCCGCTCCCATTTACAGGTCATCACACAATTACAAGAAATCTTGGCAAGGGAACAAAGCAGTATAATAGCTTCCCGGCAAGGGAACAACAATATCGAAACAGTCATTCCGGCAAGGGAGAATCAGCTATAACCAATCGTAACTCAACTTTTACTCAGCTCAATTAATGAATTTGCTCAATCATAAATAAGGTCTACGAGGATAAAATAAGTCTTTGCTCAATATATAAGATCATTAATTAAAGCATCCGAAGTGTCATTTAAGAACACAACAATTTTTAATTTAAAACTCATGGTCATACCCGACACCAACGTATAGATACTCGTCATCATGCCTATACGTCGTACTCAAGAAGAAGCAAGTAGAAAATATGACTCAACTCCTAATCCCTCAAGCTAAGGTTAGACCGAACACTTACCTCAAACTCTCACGGCCAACTCAATCCTCAATTACTGATTTTCCTCTCGAATTTGGCTCCAACACAATCGTATCTGTGCATAATCGATTCAACAATATCAATACATTCTAAAGAAACCAATTCCAATGTTTAAGATAGCTTTCCAATAATTCTTCCCAAAAATCCAAAAATCGACCCCGGGCCCGCTTGGTCAAAACACGAGGTTCGGACCAAAATCAAATCACCCATTCACCCACGAGCCCAAATATATAATTATTTCTAGAATTCGACCCCAAAATAAGGTCTAAATCACAATAAATTATAAAGCCCTAACTCTACCCAAATCTCTAATTTTCTACCCTTATTCACATGATTTAGGCCTAGAAATCTAATGGGTGTTAATGGAAACTGAAGAAAACGAGTCTAATATTACATACCTATGAGCTTGTGGTGAAATCCTCTTTCAAAAATCGCCCAATTTGGAGTTGAGATGAAGAAGTTATGAAAATTCGAACAATTCCCGTTTTTGCTACTGTTTAAAGTGTTGGGCGACAGTGTTCATCGCGTTCGCAAGAGCACTGTCACGATCGCGAAGGCTTCCAGTAAGTGGAATTATGTGATCGCGAGTCCTTGATCGCGTTCGTGAAGGTTTGACTCCCTGACCTTCACGTTCGGGAAGAAACCCACGTGTTCGTGTTGAAGAACGACCAAAATCCCAGCCCCCCTCCATTTAACACTTCGCGTTCGCGTTCGCGTTCGCGTTCGCGTTCGCGTTCGCGTTCGCGTTCGCGTTCGCGTTCGCGTTCGCGTCACACAGGTCGCGTTCGCAAAGAGAAATCCCCTTAGGCTCCACGTTTGCGATTGTGGCTTCACGTTCAGGATGACCAAATCCACCCCTATCCCCATTTACCTTACGCGATCACGAGAGTGACTACGCGATAGAAGAACAACAGGCCTGAGCACCTGTTGCAGATTTTCTGCAATTTTTCCTAAGTTTAAACCTTCCCGAATCACATCCAAAACACACCCGATCCCTTGGGGGTCCTAACCAAACACACTTACTAAATCAACAACATCATACGAACTTATCTGTGCGATCAAACCGCCAAAATAACCTCGAAAACAATGAATTAAACCTCAAAATCAAGAATTTTTTCAAACCTCTTCAAGTATCAAATTTAGCAAATCAAGTCCGAATCACGTCAAACAACGTCCGTCTTTAACCAAATTTACAGGAAGGACTTAAACCAATATATAAGACCTTTACCTGGCGCCAAAACCAAAATACGGGCTCGATACCGTCGCTTTCTAATCATATTTCATTTCAAATTTCCTTAAATTCAGAAATAATTTTTCATAAAAGTTCATTTCTCGGGCTTGGGACCTCGGAATTCGATTCCGGGCATACGCCCAAGTCCCATATTTTCCTACGGAGCCTTCGGGACCATCAAATCATAAGTCCATGTCCGTTTTCCCAAAATGTTGACTAAAGTCATATTTACTCATTTTATAAGCTTTTCGGTTATGTGCCCGTACTGCGCACGCAAATCGCGACAACTTTTAATGAGATTTTTAAGGCCTCAGAAACACAGAATTTAATTAAAAACTGGTGTTGACCCTTTGGGTCGTCACAAAAACAAAAAGTAAATCGTATCTGTACCTCGCGTTTGTATCAAGGTGTATTAATTTACCATGTTACATGATTTAATGGAGTATTCTTTGATCTGGGGTCTATCGAAAATAACCTATCTACCCTCAAGGTAGGGGTAAGGTCTGCATATATATTATTTCGTCAGACCCTACTTATAAGATTATACTGAGTTTGTTGTTGTTATTGCTATAAATAATTTAATGAGGTAAAATATATGTTAGTTAACACATGGTTAAGTAAAAGAAGTCTATGACAACATACGCAACTATTAGTTTGTGTTCTAAATTGTCGGACAAGGATAAGTTTTTATGATTTTCAAGAAATGTACTTTGCTTTAGAATAATTATAAGGCATCAAATTTTATTCTGTGATTATTTTCAAATCACAAAACTGCAAGTTCATCTTAAGAGTGGGATTGGTTAGTTGACAAAAGTACTGTAATCATAGTTAGAAGTAGTAGTATAACAGGCTAGTTAGTTATAACCATAATTAAGAAGTGGTTAAGAAAGTCGGTTGATTATTTAATAGTGGCACGTGTATAAATAATGATACACTATTTAGTTGCTCATTTACTAAATCAAATTTTGGAGCTCTCTGCTTCTTCTCCTCTCTAAGTTCGTCTCCTCTCATTCTGCATGTGTTAGGGCTCACAGGGATTGTGAGCCACAAGTTAGAATTGCTTCATTCTCACATGGTATCATAGCCTTAGTGGCCATTAATATGGGTGAAACCTTCAATCGAATCTTGATTACAGTCGTAATCTGTAAGAAACATGGCGATAGAGGTAGACAATGAAGTACTAGAGAAATTTAGCCACAATCATACTTTATTCCTAAATTTCACAAATAATTCAAGAATCGTGTTGATATCTTTGCACTTGACAGGATCATAG
>MU690210.1:174937-187515 GCA_026770625.1 Nicotiana glauca
AGTCGTAATCTGTAAGAAACATGGCGATAGAGGTAGACAATGAAGTACTAGAGAAATTTAGCCACAATCATACTTTATTCCTAAATTTCACAAATAATTCAAGAACCGTGTTGATATCTTTGCACTTGACAGGATCATAGAACTACTCGGTATGGAGTCGTGCGATGAGAATTGCAATCCTAGGTCTCAATAAGCTAGGGCTCATCGACGGAACATGCAAAAAGGAGATGTTTGGTCCGAATTTGAATGATCTTTGGGAGAGGTGTAATGCGATTGTATTATCATGGATAATGAAATATGTATCAAGTCAATTTCTCTGCAAAATAGTGTATTGATCGAGTGCCAGTGCAGTTTTGAGTGATTTGAAGGAGAGATTTGATAAAATTGATGGATCTCGCATTTTTCAGCTTCATAAACAAATTGCTACTGCGACTCGGGGAAAAAATAGCATTGCTACCAATTTCTCAAAGTTGTGTTTTCTGTGGAATGAGTTTGACGCCCTAGTTCTATCTCCGTGTGATTGTCCTAGATCTCGTGATTATGTGAAATTCATAAAAAGACAAAAGTTGCTACAGATTTTTATGGCATTAAATGAGTCGTATGAACAAGCTCGTAGTCAAATACTAATGATGATTCCTATACCAACGGTAAATAAAACTTACTCAATGTTGATAGAAAGAGAAAGCTAGAGAAGCATGACAAACACCTTGGGAACAATGGATAATGTTGAGATGAATGCCTTAATGACGATTAAGGGAGGAATGTGTAGCAAACTAAAAAGAACTTTAATGTTCAATGTGACTTTTGCTGGATGAAGGGACATACTCGTGCAGAATGCTACAAAATAATTGGATATCCTAATGATTTCAAACCTAAGAAGAAATATGGAAGAAATGCAGCTAACAATGTTGTTGTGAATGATAACAGGAAACATGATGCACAGGGTAGCATCTATGCCAATATAGTTGAGGGAATGATGAACTCTAAAGGGATCATGGGTTCTGGTGTTAAGTTGGAGAAATTCATTTGAGGTATTGGGGCCAATGTGTCCTGACTGCAGTCTATACCATCAACAGATTACCATCGGCAGTTCTGAATGGTAAAAATCCATATGAAGTGTTTCATAAAGATAAGGCTAACTTACAGCATTTGAGGGCATTTGGGTGCCTTTATTATGCAAAAAGGATGAACATTCGTGATAAGTTTGATACAAGGGCAATAGCAACTATTTTGATAGGTTACTCAGTAGTAATAAAAGGCTATGTGTTGTTTGATCTAACTAATCATACATTTTTTAAATAGGGATGTTATTTTCAGGGAAAAGATATTTCCTTTCAAAAATAGGAGGCAATCCCAGTACCACCTGTTCCTGGAACCAGAAAATCCTGGTGACATGCCTTATGATGCAGAAGTTCCTATTGAAGAGGTAGCAGGTGCATCACTTCTATTTTCTGAAGCTATGCCAATTGTTGATCAACCATCAATAACAGCTGAACTAGATGTGCAAGAGGCTATACCAACACAGGATAATGAGTCACACATATCCCAAGAGATTACCTTACCTTTTGAAGCACTACCTATGGAACCTTTAAGAAGATCAGAGAGAGACAAGAAAAATCATGCGTGGACAAGTGATTATATCACAGCAACAACAACAGTTGACTCACACATTACATATGCCATGAAGAAGTACCTCACTTATGCTAGCTGAAGCCACATTATCAGCTTTATTTAGCAGCATTCACTTCAATCTCAGAGCCAAGAACCTTCTCTGAGGCTTCACAAGCCCCACACTGGGCTGAAGCATTGAGAGCAGATATTCAGCCTCTTGAAGAAAATAAGACATGAGAAGTTGTTCAGCTACCACTAGGGAAATCTCCTATAAGTGGATCTTCAAAGTCAAATATAAGGCTAATGGTGATGTAGAGGGGTTCAATGCCAGAATAGTGGCAAAAGGATAAAATCACTAGGAGAGACTCGATTATCAGGAAACTTTTTCACCTGTGGTAAAAATGGTGACTGTAAGAGCAGTCATTTCAATTGCTACTATTAAAGGATGGCATCTTCACTAAATGGATGTTTACAATGCATTCTTGCAGGGTGATCTTTATGAGGAAGTATATATGTACCTTCCTAAAATTTTTTCAAACCAAGGGGAGAATAAAGGAGCAGTGTGCAGGCTTGTCAAACCCTTATAGCAGACAATGGAATGTGAAGCTCACTTAAGTATTGGTAAAGCAGAGCTTTGTGCAGAGTACTCCGAACTATTCTCTATTCACTAAGAAATAAGGAAATAACATAGTGATCATTCTAGTCTACGTGGATGACATGTTGTTGACAAGAAACAATCTACATCTAATTCAGGCGACCAAGGTGAACTTACGAGAAGCCTTCAAAATAAAGGATCTTGGTGAATTAAGGTACTTCTTGGGGATTGAATTTTGCAGATTGCAAGAAGGTATTTTGATGAACCAAAGAAAGTAATCTTTAGAACTCATCTCGGATGAAGGGTTGAGTGCATCTAAAACAGTCAACACGCCTCTTGATAGCAATTAAAAGTTCACCAGCAAGGAACCAGATGACATAGCAGGAGAGAACGTGATAAGCCCTTTGAAGACAAAAATAACTACCAAAGATTAATTGGCAAACTATTGTATCTAACACTTACCAGACTTGATATAGGCTTTGCTGTGCAGACACTCAGCCAATTCATGCAATAACCAAAAATAATCGCAGTGGGAAGCAGCACTAAGAATTCTAAGGTACATTAAGAAGGATCCAGGATTAGGCATTCTGATGAGCAGTAGAAAATGCAATAAGGTGAATGCATACTGTGATGCAAATTGGGCATCATGTCCAAATACCAGAAGATCGATAACAGTGTTCATAATAAAGCATGGTGATTCACTAGTCTCTTGGAAATCAAAGAAATAGAACACTATGTCAAGAAGCTCAGCAGAGTCTGAGTATAGAAGCATGGCCACTATTGTATCAGAATTAGTTTGGGTAATTGGGTTGTTCAAAGAAATCCAGTATACCATGAAAGGACAGAGCATATTGAGATAGATTGTCATTTCATTCGAGAAAAAATCCAACAAGGGATGGTGAAGATAATTCATATCAACCCAAAGAACCAGATAGCAGATATTCTTACAAAAGCTCTAGGGAGACCACAACATGAATATTTGATGTCCAAGCTTGGAGCATGTCCAAGCTGGGACTTGAGGGGGAGTTTTGAGAGTGGGATTGCTTACTTGACTAAAGTACTGTAACCATTGTTAAAAGTAGTAGTATAGCTGACTAGTTAGTTATAACCATAATTAGGAAGTGGTTAAGAAAGTCGGTTGGTTATTTAATAGTGTATCTGAGATAGTTAGTTGCTCATTTTCTAAATCAGATTTCAGAGCTCTTTACTTCTACTTCTCTCTAAGTTTGTCTCCTCTAATTCTGCATGTGTTAGGGCTCACAGAAATTGTGAACCACAAGCTAGAATTGCTTCGTTTTCACAGCTCATATCAAATATTCCACGTTGGGGGCATTGGGACATTATTCAAAATTTCAAAAAGTACAAGGTACTAATTAATTGGCTTGAATATAAAGTGTATATAATTTGTATAATTTTTGTATATAATATACATAATGTGTATATATATAAAAAATTATATGAATTTTATTTTTATTTTTTTATTATTATTTTTACAACGGCTATACAATGTCGTTTTTCCTTTTTTTTCAAGATTGAGATTAATGTTTCACCAAACGAAAACGATGCATGTCAATTTGTAAGATTCATACTCTACACTTGGTCAAATTTTGGAGTATCGTTTGACCTTCTCCCTAGGTCAGATAAAATTTTGTTATGTGGCTCGGGAAACAATTACTCCTATTTAAATTGTTCAAAACGTTATTTATCAATTTTTCAAAGATACAAAGTTTCAGATTAGACGATACTATTAGTGTATAAACTCGTGCCACATTTATGCTTTCCAATTGCATCAATATTTTGTCAACCTTTCATAACGTAGAGTATCTTCAAGCTGATTTTGTTAGCTACATATGTCAAGATAATTGATTAGCAGCTGACAAAAACAAGAAAGGAAAAGTTATAGATACGTAGATGTTGGAAATAACGGTCAAACTCTTTTAAGTTTTAACCATTCATTTTACAAGGGTCCTTTTCTACTAACTAATAATTGCAATGTTATTACAAAATTTAGCTCAATCTAACAATATAAAACTATAAAATAGAGAATAATATAGAGAGAAAGAGAGGAGAGAATCTTATTTCCTCTATTTATTCAAGTGTGTACAATGTGATGTCGAAACCCTCTATTTATAGAATGACATTGAGGTATACAAAATGTAACGACCCAACCGGTTGTTTTAAGCTTTTACACCTTGCTTGTCAGTTCTCGGGCATGACTTTTCTCGTGTGATGGATTATGACTTATGTAAATCGTTGGTTTTGGTTTTCAGGGTAATCGGAACGAATTTGGAAAAACATTTCTCAGTTTGAAGCTAGAAATTTGAAAAGTTTGACCAAGATTTGACTTGTTGGTATATGATCTCGGATCGTAATTTTTATGATTTGGTTAGCTCCGTTAGGTTATTTGGGACTTAGGAGTGTGATCGGAATGCATTTTAGAAGTACGTGAAAGGTTTAGGCTTGAATTGGCAAAATTGAGATTTTGGTGTTTTCCGGTTGATAGGTGAGATTTTGATATATGGTTCGGAATGGAATTATGGAAGTTGCAGTAGCTCCGTTGTGTCATTTATGACATGTGTGCAAAATTTCAGGTCATTCAGACGTGGTTTGGTTGGATTTTTTATCAAAACGGAATCCTAGGCTTGAATTTGATGTGATTTTGGTGTTTCAATATTGTTTTGAGCGTTCCGAAGGTTGGGATGAGTTTGAATAAGGTTATGGGATATGTTTGTGCTTTTGGTTTGGGTCTCGGGGGCCTTGGGGTGATTTCGGATGGTTGTTAGAGAGTTTGGGAAATTTGAGAAGCTGCAGATTTTTTTGTTCAGGTATTTCCGCACCTGCAAATTGGAGACTGGTACGCCGCAGATGTGAGGAAATTTCCGCAAAAGTGGTCAAGGAAGGGAAGTGCAGGAGCCGCATATGCTGTTGGCTGACCGCACCTGCGATGGCGCAGGTGCGGCTACGTGGTCGCAGATGCGATTTTTGGATTTTAAGTGAAAGCCACATAAGCGGCTAATTGATCGTAAATACAGTACCGCAGATGCGGTGGATTAACCGCATGTGCGAAAATACCTGGATCATAATGTATATATTTCACCCTTCGCGATTTTGAGAGGATTTTCACCATATTTCATTCGGGAGAAAGCTTGGGAGAGCTAATTGAAGAGGGAATTCAAGAGGATTTCGTGGAGGTAAGATTTTTGGACCCTAAACTTGTTTCTATGATGAATTTTAACATTTTGAGCTTGAAATCTATGGGAAATCAACAACAAAAATTAGGGAAATTAGGGCTTGAAATTGGAGAGTTAAATTGGGGATTTGAGGGGCCATTTTAGGTCCAATTTTGATGTTCTTGGTATGTATAGACTCATGAGAGGATGAGGATTCTATTTATGTTAATTTTGTCGGATTCCGAGAAGTAGGCCCGGGGGGCGGGTTGGAGCAATTTCATGATTTTTATGCAAATTGGATATTTTCGAGTGGCTTTGTTCCCTTAGCATATTTTAATAGTTATGTACTGATTATGGATAAATTTGGAGCATCCGAAGGTCGATTCGTGAGGGAAAAGGCATCGCGGGCTAGAGTTTGGATTGGATGGAGGTAAGTAATGATTGTAAATTTTTTCCTGAGGGTTTGAAACCTCGTATTACACATCGTTGTGTTACTTTGAGGTAACGCACACGCTAGATAACGAGTGTGGAGTTGTGCACCGTTGGGGATTGTGGCTTGGTCCATCCCGTACGACTATTATGTCGCGTATTTGATTTGAAATCTTATGATATTCCATGTTCTAGAGATTTATATTATGTTTTGGGATATATGCCATGTTTGGGGCCTTGTGCCGACCTGCTGAGACCCTTAGGGGCACTTTCACTATTTTATTTACTCACTCAATTTGTTTGAAAGTATATCCTCAGTCATGTTTTACCTGTTTATTGTTTAAATCTGGTTTTATCACTATATTTCTTAAAAATGTGAAAACTGGTTAGACTGAGTTCCTTGTTTTACTGATGGTCCGAGTGATCGTGAGGTTGATGACTGAGATAGACCGAGGGACTGATTGTGAGGTTGATGACTGAGATAGACCGAGAGTCTGATTGTATGGTTAATGACTGATCGATGCCGAGGGCCTGGTTGTGAGGATTATATATCTATTGATTGGGCTGCACGCCGCAGCAATATATATATGCATAGATATGTATATGGATCGGGCTGCAAGCCGCAGCAATATGTTGGATTGGGCTGCACGCCGCAGAGATATAGCACTTGGGCTATAAGAGACCCTCCGAAGTCTGCACACCGCCAGTGAGCGCAGTCGACTATATATATGGATCGGGCTGCACACTGCAGCAATATATGAATCGGGATGCACGCCGCAGCGGTTACTATATGGTACCTATTGAGTGTGAGTGCTAAGTGTGAGCGCTGATTGGTAAGAGTTGAATCACGAGTGATTGAGAGGCTTGCCTGATGGGCTACATATATATATATATATATATATATATGTGTGTGTGTGTGTGTGTGTGTGTGTGTGTACATGAGTGATGCTTTGTCTAAGGGTCTGGTTTATGAACTTAATGTTTTCACTCCTTTTTAAAGCGACTTTCTATTAAACATGTTGATTCGATTACTGCTTTCACTCATCTTTAAACCGAACCTCTATTGAAAATGTTTAACAAACGTTTTAAATAATCTTTCATTTAAACTGAAGTTTCTAAGTTATGAAAAGGGTTGTGAAATTTCTATTTTGCCCGAGGGGCTGAATACGAACTATATTTTTTGCCCGAGGGGCCGATTATGGTTTTCATCTCTTTTATTATAAATGGTATTGAACCCCAACTGAAACTGTTGGAAGGCATTTTCAAATGATTTTTACCGAAAGCTGGATTTTAAATGAGACAATTGACTCGTATTCCGATTTGAAAGCCTGTTGTTCTTATTGAGTTTATCATAAATGTGGATTTATTTTTTCCTACTGCTCAGTCTTTATTTACTCTTATTACTTACTGGGCTAGAGTACTCACATTACTCCCTGCACCTCGTGTGCAAATTCAGGTATTTCAGAACCCGGTAGCGGGTGTTGATTGCTCGGACACAGAGTCATCAGAGTTAGCAAGGTGGTTGCACGACATCCGCAAAACTGCTTCCTTCCTCTCATTTTTAATAATGTACTTAGTACATTTTTATACTCTTATTGTATTTAGACCTTGGTAGATGCTCATGACTAGTGACACCCTGATGTCGGGCTTGTGTAATTATTTTGCATTTTTCTTTTAAATGTTCATTAGGAGTTTATTGGTTTATAAATGGTATGAAAACAAATTTTAATGGAAAATGGTTGATTTGGGAATTGTATCGGATGGCCTTGTCTGCACGAGAAGTGTCATCACGACTAGGTCCGGTTTGGGGTCGTGACACAAAAGAATATCATAAACATGGTATGAATTATTGAGATCATGGGGAGGTTATGGAGGTGTGGGAGTTACAACTATAATGGTGAGAAGTATTGGGAGTTATCTACTTAATGCAGAAGAGTAGTGGGAGTAATTTCTTTAGGAGTTATAGACATCCACTATAAAATAATATTTCATAACACTCCCCATTGTATGTCAATAGATAATGTGCCTCGTTAAAACCTTACTAAGAAAAAACCCTGTGGAAAAAAATTTCGTGAAGGAAAAAGAGTACACATATCTTGTAATACGCATTATTTGTTGCCTCATTAAAAACCTTGCCAGAAAAAACCCACTGGGATAAAATCTTAGCAAAGGAAAAAAGAGTACAGTGCGTATTCGCCTCCCCCTGATGAAAACATCACTTTATTCTTTGGAGATAACAAATTCCAAGCTTGTATAACAATAATTTCTATAATATTGAGATCCACAATATCTTGTGAAGAAGTTTGTCAAATTATCACTTGAACAAATTTGTTGAAGAAATTTGGTGAATGTTCTTTATTTTGTCTCCTTCGATAGTCCTTCTTTCAATTGATATAAGCAAACAACATTATCTTCAGTATTATTGGAATCTTCTCTTCAAAGTCAAGTCACAAGTCTGTTGTGTGTTGAGCCCCTTGCTTTATCAGTTGCTTATATTGGCATGACTTGAATAAGTATCAACAATTAACTGCCTTGTAAAATGATAATATGGCAGTACTCTCACATGCAAATAGAATGTTTGAAGAACGATCATCAAGAAAATGCCTGTATTTGCATGACCAACAAAATCTTGGAAATATTTGTTAAATAAACAAATCTACATCAAGTATTCCTTTTGAAATATAATACTAATTGTATTTCAATATCTCCACATTGGAATAAAACTATATCTTGCTAGCATATTGTTATACTCATGGTTCTAGCCAGATATATTAGTGTACCAATTGCACTAGACACAAAAATAAATCATGTACGCCATGACCGCTCTAATCTGCATAAGGATTTGCCAAAGATTTATTTAATAAATTTCTTGGGAGCCTTAATATGCTTCAGAACAATTTAAATCATTCAATAATTTTCATTATATGCATATCAAATGTAGTGTCAGAACAAAATCTGAAATGACTCCATTCCCCACAGAAGAACATGTCTCCTACTACCAGGATATTTACGAAAATTTTGTGCCACAAGTTGTCTTTATGTCTATCGACTTGATTTTTCATTTCACTTTCAGGTGTGGGGACTATCCATCCAACTTCACATTTTTTCAGGTGAAGTCAATTTCATTTCATATTTTTCATTTGGCCAATCATTTATCTGTCCAAATTCCATGACAGATTTGAGCTCACGATCCTCGTCAATATTAATAATATTTAGCGCTACATTATATTAACAACATCGTCGACGATCATTTTACATCAGTTGCATCATCGCACAATAAAGACATAACTTATCGAGATCTCATTATTTTCAGGTACCTGAGCCTCTCCCATGAGGTCTTATAAAGCGTTATGTCATGGTGCTCACACAGAGCACTTGCCTCCTTAATATGACCATCTTTATCATTTGCTCCTCTCCTTCTTCAAGGAGTTTTATCTTTGGAACCGATTAGTCTATTTCGCTTCATGCGTTCCATAGACTATGTTGTTAGACCCAAACTCGGTCGCGACGGTGCCCAGCACACTACTAGGCAAGCCCGACCATTTATAACAATTACCCCAATTATTTAAACAAGTAAAGATAAAACTATTTAAGACAAAGTCTGAAATAATGGTAAAAATACGGAAAATCTAGAAAAATACTAAAACAGCCCAACTAGGACCCGGTGTCATGAATATGAGCCTCTATAGAATAGAATAATATCCTACTACATAAACTATCTAAATGTCTGATAGTGCGGAATATAAAAGACAAGGATAATAGGAAAAGTGAACGGCTGCGAACGCCATGCAGCTACCTCAACTCTCCCGAATAAGCGAGCCTGCTGATCACTGAATGTCTACTCAGCCTGTGAAGAAGGACCTAGATCTGCACACATGGTGCAGGGAGTAAAGTGAGTACTTCCAACTCAGTGGTAATAAAAGTAAATAACACTGAAAGTATAAAATCCCAAAAAAGGGCACAAATAATGCTATCATAAGCAGTAAACCAATAACAGTAGAATTCATGAAAACATAGCAAAACATTCTCTTGAAAGGAATCAAATAAACAAGATTACACAAGTAAGGTCAGCCACTGTTACCTGACCGGTCAGCCATTGTTACCTGACCAAAGTGTGTTTCAATGTCATTGTTACCACTAGTCAGTCATTGTTACGTGACTGGTCAGTCATTGTTACCTGGCCGAAACACATATGACAGTATCATTGTTACCACTGTTCATTTCAAAGGGGTACCTCGCGCTCACTGTGGGTGTGCAGACTCTGGAGGGGCTGCTACAGCCCAAGCGCTATCAATAAGGCCTGAAAGCCTGAATAGTATCAACACGAGGCCCGAAAGCCTGTTCACAGTACACTCGAGGGCTGAAAGCCTCCTCACATAACACTCGAGGCCTGAAAGCCTCCTCACATCACTCTTCATGCCCTCACATATGGCCCTCGGCCTCAATCAGTTCAAAAATAGTCAAAAAGCCCCTCGGGCATCAGTAAAACAATAATATTCAGCTCAAATGATAGTTCATATATTAGTTAAAACTCCAAGTTTGAGTAAAATATAGCTGAGTTCATAAAACAACGTAAATCACACGGACTGAATTCAAATAATATTTCAAATAGTGAGGGAAACAGTGATGATAGTTCTTAAAGAGTTCAAACAATCGGCAATAAGCCCCAAGTATGGCAATGAACCCAAGTCATAATGATAACAACAAATCATTTGCAAATACGCGGTAAAAAAAACAACAACCGGGATGGACCAAGTCACGATCCCCAATGGTGCTCCACCCCACGCTCAGGTCCAGCGTGCAAGTCACCTCAACACAGCGCTAAGATGTGCAAATTCGGGGTTTTAAATCCTCAGAATATCATTTACAAGTATTACTCACCACTAGCCTTCCGAAAATCTAGCTCGCCAAGCCTTTCCCTCTCATATCTACCTCCTCGCGTTTAGAATATGATCAAAACCATAAGGGATACGTAAAAACATGCTAATGGAACATAACTCAATCGAAAGAACTCGAAAAATACCCAAAAATACGAAATTGGCAAAACCCGAGCCCCGGGCCCACTTCTCGAAAAATTACAAAATTCACATTTTCGGAATCCTCGTCTCGCCGCGAGTCCGTACATATAAAATTTATCAAAATTGGAGTTCAATTGCCCCTTCAAATTCCAATTTTACATTACCAAAAACCAAGCCCTAACTTCTCCAATTTTCACCCAATTTTCAAAGATTTCAATGATGAATCTTCAATAAAATCACGTATTTAACTCATAAAACTTACCTCCAATCGAATCCTAGTCGAAACTCTCTTAATCCCTCGTCAAAAGCTTCCAAATATGCTCAACAATGGTGAAAAATGACTTTAGCTCGCGGAGGAAATGTTATTAAACCCTTCTGTCCGCCCAGTCCATTTCTTCATCGCGTTCGCGCCCCTAGTCACGCGAACGCAAAGGCCAAAAATTTAAATATCACAAAATGCTCTACGCGAACGTGACCACACTAACGCGAACGCGATGCCCATCGGCCTTGACTCTACGCGAACGTGACACACACCCACAAGAACGCGATACTTCACGACTCTCACCTACGCGAACACATCTCCAGACACGCGAACACGTATAACAATCTTCACTGACATCCCAATCCTTCTACGCAAACGCGTCTCACCTACTGCTAATGCGAAGCACAGGGCTCCATAACTACGCGATCGCGGCATCTCCTTCACGAACGAGAAGGCAAAAATCCCAGGCTCCCTCAAAAGCCCTACGCATTTGCGTTCGTGTCCCTCACCACGCAAATGCGATGCACCAATGTCTACAACACCAATAGCAGAAAATCTGATCTCTTTACAAACCAAAAAGGGTCCGTTTGAAAACCCGAAATCACCCCGAGGCCCCTGGGACCTCAACCAAAAACACCAACCTAGCCCAAAACATCATACGAACTTGTTCCAATCATCAAAACACGTCTATTAACACAAAAATCATCAAATCACGACGGATTTAAGCCTAAGTTTAACTAAAACTTCCAAATCTCACATTCGATCAAAAACCCGACCAAACGACATCCGAATGACCTGAAAATTTGCAGACATATCCAAATTCACCTAAAAAAGCTACTGCAACTCTCGGAATTCATTCCGACCCTCGGATCAAAATCTCACCTATCGACCGGAATTCGCCAAAATTCCAACTTCGCCAATTCAAGCCTATTTCTATACCGGACCTCCAAATTCGATTCCGATCGCACTCCTAAGTCACAAACCATCCCCCGAAGCTAACCGAACTACCGGAGTTTACATCCGAGCCCTCCAACCACATAGTCAACTTCCGGTTGACTTTTCTACAACAATCTTCCTTCTAAGAGGCTAATTGTCTCATTTTTATCCAAAACCAACCCAACTCTATCCGATCAACTCTAATACTGATATTGAAACATAAAGCAACACAATACGGGGGAAACGCGGCGATAACTCACGTGACGACGGGCCGGGTCGTCACATCCTCCCCAACTAAAACAAACGCTCGTCCTCGAGCGGGTCAAGAAATATACCTGGAGTCTCAAACAAGTGAGGATATCTGCTCCGCATCTTCTGCTCGGTCTCCCAAGTAGCCTCCTCCACGGGCCGACCCCTCCACTGCACCTTTACTGAAGCAATATCCTTGGACCTCAACTTTCGAACCTGTCGACCCAGAATAGCCACCGGCTCCACATCATATGATAAATCATCATCCAGCTGAACCGTGCTGAAATCCAACACATGAGACGGGTCCC
>MU690220.1:3506-70227 GCA_026770625.1 Nicotiana glauca
TTCTTTTTCTGGTGAAGTTAATAGGAACAAAGAACCTAGGGAAGCTGACCTAAAGAAGCTCGAAGATATGTTAAAGTGCATTTTGGAACAACAGAGTAAATTACTACTGCGGGTAGAAAGGCACGAGGAAACTATTCACTACTTGAAAGTTCACATGAGTCAACTGGTTGAAGTTTTTAATGCTCAACAAGACAATATTGTGAATAGTATCTAAGAAGAGCGTGAATTAGATACAGAAATTGATGAGATAGAAGAGGATGCTACAGTAGAAACTATTGGAAGGATGCACCAAGGCTTTCCACGGTACAATATCTCTTGAATTTGCTACAGTAGAAACTATTGGAAGGATGCACCATGGAAAGCAAAGGTATTGGAAGGATGCACCAACAAATGCAATGGTTGGAACTAAGTGTGAGGTACCCACGCGAAGGACCAAGCTGGGAGAAGTCTGAGTACCCCATGAACTGCTAGAGCTTCGGCCTTTGGCCTATCAGGGAGTTTCTTTTTACCCTCTTGTATGTGTGGATGTACATTGGGGACTATGCACAAGTGAGGAGATTGTCTGGGTGACTTTTCATGCTACTTTAGCTATGTTTGTTTTTTTAAAGATTGGACTTTTCCTGATGACGACTCTTCTAGACAGTTTTCTTGAGGGAAGTAAGTCTAAAGAAAATACCAAAAAGATTTTTTGTTTTGTTTTAGGTAGTGTAGTAACTCCCCCTTGGTTTTTCTTTTGGCCACTGTTCTTTTCCAAGGGTTTTATTTGAACCGGGTATAGTTAGTTTTTTTTGGGAGTAAGAGCCATTTTGTTGTGCTTTGAACTGAAGCAATATCTCTTGAATTTGTTATGCCTTGAGAATAGTGAGTACTTTGGTTGTGATGCTTATGCTCAATTTTTGACTCTTGGAGAAGTACCTTAAATTGTATTATCTTAACTTTGCTTAACTGCTTTGACTAGAGTGTCTATGAATCCAATCCTGAGTGAGTTATGTGCCATGTGTGTGTAAGGTTTTGCATTATTCAGTGCATTGCATTTGATGCCTAGAACTTGCCCCGTGTGTTTGCAAAGCGAAATAGTAGTTTTGTTCATTATAGGAAGTGATATAGGCATTTCTTGTTGAGCCATATATACATATTTTACCCGCCTAATTATTATGTATCGTAGTTAACCTCTTTGAGCATATAATCCTTTTTTCTTTGGCAACCACATTACAAGCCTTACCCATTTGTCTGAATTAACCATCTATTTGAACTTTTTCACCTCTCACGAGCACTTGAATGTTATGAACTTTGTAAAAGTTAAAGTGTGGGGTGGTTGGTTTGGCTTTTGAGTGGAACTAATTGAATAAGGAGAAAGGTGCACTATTTTGAAGAAAAAAAGGAAGAGCCACTTGAATTGAATATATATATATAGTTGGATTGTTGTGAAGAAAAAAAATTCCTTGATAAGTGGGGGCTCTTGACGTAAGTGTGCTTAAAGAAGAATAAGATAATTTACATTGATGTGAAGATGAAATTTTGGTTTGACATAAGTATGAGATTTGAATGTTAAAGTATAAGTTTTAAAGTGCTTAGGGAGGTGTAGTCACTCTTATATATAAATGTATCCTACCCGTCCCATAGCCTACATTACCACCAAATAAAGTCCTAATTGATCCTAGATTGAATAAGCTCGATTAGTGGAGTAGTACACTATGGGCAAGCTTATGGTGTATCTTTTGTGGCATATGAATGTTATTTCTGAGAGTAATTGAATTCTTTCTATCTTGTATTCCTAAGTGTTCTTAAATTTTGTTGTGTGGAACTACTCTCTTTTGTTGTGTGAGGGCACTTGATTCATGAAGGAAATGTAATGTTAGTGACATCTATGTTAGATTTAAGTAGGTGAGTTGTGAATAATGCGTGGCACTTGTGAGTCAAATCTTGAGGTGAAGATGTTATGCTTTTGTGCTTAGTCTATTTTAAATACTCTTGGTGTGCTGCGTTAGGAGAATTGTTTAAAAAGGTCGTGTCTATAGAAAAAAGTGTTGTTTGATTGCTCAAGGACGAGAAATGGTTTACGTGTGTGGTGTTGATGATAAGCTATAATAACATATTTTAGTCGATTATTATGCTCTAATTTACTGCATTTTAGTTGAGTTTGCGCTTTAATCGCTAGTATTTTGCACTAACGGTATGTTTTATGCCTTGTAGGAGTGATTCCGAGCTATATAGATGTTATGGAATGAATTCAAGTGATTTGAAGCTTTGAAGTCTGAGTAAAAGCCCAAGAATTTAAGCCGGGATCGTATTCGGGGATCAACGGATGATAAAACAACAAAACGAAGACTCGAGGATGCATATTGCGCACTGTCTAGTAAAGTAGACATAACATTTTACCAAGAACTCTATTTTGGTTCCACAATATATGGTTGGAAAGCTAATTCAAAGGGCTACAACGTTCGTGTTTTACGTTTTTCCAAATTCCAAATGGATCAGGGTGAAAAATGCGGTCGAAACTGCAAACGCGCAACTGACCGCGGCAGAAAATCAGAGACCATGTTTGTCGCGGTCCTACCGCGTTTTGGTTGCGGTCGTGCCTCTCCAGGCGTCAAAAAGAGTCCTATTTCGTCCGTGAAAAGGTTATTTCCGCCCTACACTATTCCAACTTTTATAAAAGGCGTCCTAAACCTATTTGGAAGGAAAGAGATATATTTTGGACACAAATTAGACCTAAGGAGGCAGGAGACACTACTTTAGGGTTAGACAACCTCCTTGGAGGCAAGAACACATTGGGATCAAGGCGGAGAATTCTTCTACGAGTTTTTCCTTCCTCTTCCTATTTTTCATTGTTGGTTATGACTTTTAGTATTGTAGTTTTACATACTATTATGAATAGCTAATTTGTTATCTAGAGTTTTGATAGAACCTTTTGTAGGATAAATTCTTGTTATGTTTTTATATAATTGAGCCATAGCTTTTCTCTATTTGTTCAACTACAATTATATTTTGGTTGATTAAAGAGATCTCAATTAGCCGTGCCAATTTAGTATGGATAACTCGGAAGAGAGTGCATATTTAGGTCATTGTTTAACAACACCACTCCCAGAGTATATGAGGGATCAATAACCGAGGGTTTAAAGGTGGGATTAGAGATAACGAAGCCTTGGGTGCGATCTGAAGTGAGCTGTATTAAAAGCCAGCTAGCGTAGCTCAGGAGAGTGCGTCTAGTAAATTATCGTAATTACTCGGGAGAGATTTACGGTAATAAGAGTGCTCATAATTGGTATAGAATACTTCAGCGAAATTATAAAAGACATAGCGGGAAGGATTCCGATAATTGGGGAAATCATAGCTCTAGACCTCCTTAATCTTATCTCTAACCCTTAGTATATTTAGTTGTTAATTTAGTAGTTTAATTTGTTAGTTAATTATTTAAACACAAGAATCTTAACATCTACAAGTTAGGAATTGTTCAAGCTTGTCTTCTTGGTGATATTGAACAGCTGTAGCTAAACCTTAGTTCTCTGTGGGATTCGACTCCGGACTTGTAAACCAGATTATATATGCAACGACCGCATTGTCCTTTTTATAAGGCATAGTTGGGCGTGATCAGACAGCAGGACTAGAAATCTTCATAAGGCCGAATTCAATTCGTTATCCACCCAAAATCCACCCGAGGCCCCGAGGACCCCGTCCAATCACCCTGTCCAGTTCCAAATCATAATGCGGACCTGCTCGACTCTTCAAATCACATCAAACAACACTAAAATCATGAATCACACACCAATTCAAGCTTAATGAACTTTAGAACTTCGAACTTCTACATTCGATGCCGAAACCAATCAAACCACGCCCGATTGACCTCAAAATTTGCACAAAAGTCACATTTGACATTACGGACCTACTCCCACTTTCGGAATTAGAATCCGACCCGGATATCAAAAATTATACTTCTCGTCAAACTTCTCAAAAACATTCAAATTTTTAATTTTCGCCAAATGACTCTAAATGACCTACGGACCTCCAACTCCACTTTCGAATGCGCTCCCAATACAGGAATTACCATACGGAGCTATTCTCAGACTTGGATTTCCAAACGGACATCGACAACATTGAAATGCACTTCAACCCAAATTGTGAAATTCTTCCAAAATGATAACTTCCATAATACGTGTCGAAACGTTCCCGAGTCATCCAATACCCGATCCGAACATACGCCCAAGTCCGAAATCATCATATGAACCTGCTGGAACATTCAAATCCTGATTCCGAGGCCGTTTACTCTAAAATCCAATCTTAGTCAATTCTTCTAACTTAAAGCTTTCGAAATGAGAATTTTCTTTCCAATTCAATTTCGAACCCTCCAAAATTCATTCCCGACCACGCGTACAAGTTATAATACCTGAAGTGAAGCTGCTCGTGGCCTCAAATCGCCGAATGAAGCGCTAGATCTCAAAACGACCGGTTGGGTCATTACATTCTCTCATACTTAAACATACGTTTGTCCTTGAACATGCTAAGAACTACACCAGAGTTGTCTGAAATCGTTGTTTAACACCTCGTGCACCTGCCCGTGCTACCATAACTCAGTTAAGCACACAGGCTCGAGTAAATCTGAAAATTCCCTTTTTGTTTAGTCAATTTAGCCTTAGAGCCCAATTCCAACATCCAGAATCTTCTGTCAGACCTGTTTCCAACATACTAACACCGTTTCAATCAGCACGCAATGTACCAAATCATGACTGTATACCTCTACTGAATTCACACCATGCATCGCGTAATTACATGTCCACCATGGATCTGATGCTCCTAACATACCTCATGACTCATATAAATCCTGTTCCAACTCTTGCAGCATCGCCCCGACGGAATAGATGATTAGAAATTCATAACCGACTGCCGAGTCAATAATTCATTGAGTCTCTCTTCCTGAGAAGAACCCTTGCCTCATTATGAACCAAATAACTATTCTTGCTCTTTAATGTACTTCATATAAATCTGACCGCACTGATTCTAGGTCCAATAATCTCGTCTCACCCAGTATAAGCTGCTCAAGCAATAAGCCACTTCAAACACAATGAAAAGTCTCATATGATGCCACAATGTGCCAACAAGCTCCCAACTCAAATATGATACATAAGGGAAATGAACTCTAAGATGGACTACTCAACCCTCGCAACTAACAAGATAACCGAAAAGGTGTTATGAACCTTCCTTAGAAAATGGAAAACAAAATACACAAAAATGGCTATAGAGGACAGTACTCAACACCATAGTGTTGCGGCGTGCAATCCGATCCATAAAACATATCCATGGTAGCATGCTACCTGATTCACATATAATAATCTATAAGGAATTACTTACCGAGCTTGGTTTCTGTCTTTAATCATCCTTGGTTTCCGTCTTTAGTCATTTAGGTGACTGGTCATGCTTATACCATCTTTCTGTAGGACACGCTTCGCCGGCCTTCCACACCAGACAACGAGTCTACACATCCATACTACCGGACACACCAACGCTGTAAAGCAATTCAAGAATCCACAATCAGTATGCAAAGCCTCTTCACACCAGACAATAATCTCAGGTGACGCCAAAAACAATGTCAGCTGACTCTAACTATCTGAGTCCTTTCTTGCTCATCCGAGCTCGATATTCTTATCAACACCGAATCGCAACCTTCATCCTCAACTTCCAAATCCCATGCTACACATTATACTTAATCATGCCAATGCGCAAGAGCACAAAAATTTCATCATAACTCCAGAACCAATACTAAGGTAAACACTTCATCATATAGAAACGTTTTACTTAGCTCATTTCAAGAGAACCATGGCAACACGTGACTGAATTCTTATATTCACAGAAAATACTGACCTCAAGTAGTGGTCTAAACCACCATAACTCTTCCAGGACCCATCTACACATAACATGCCATAATATTTGAATGCCTCCATATTAAATCAATTATGGTGGCCGTCAAGAATCTCATATACCGCCATAAAGCACATGTGTAACTCAACACACTGAAGGAACTAATCACTGCCACCATCATGCCAATTCGACCATTGCTAACCAATCCGACTTCTTCGAATTTACTCTGGACTTGCATCAGGAACAATAATAGCTCCTGTTAAAACACAATGAACCCAAATCCGCACTCATTCTGGTGACCTTATTTCACAAGACTACGTTGTGTCGAAACCCACGAACCATCTCATACCCTCCTTGTGCGCATATCTGTGTCTTCAACTGGTACACCCATTCTGATGATTTCTTCATGCCTCCAAAGTCATTTTCCCTCATCCCTTCAAATGCTACACTGCAAGCCGAAGATAACACAGAACACTCCAAGCCCCTTCTTTATGATTCACTGCAAAAGCACGATAGTTAACCATGCTATGGACTCGAAATTCCCAAGCACCACACTTCAACTTTTGAATCCACTAGGATCATTGCTCAGAGTCACCTACTCTGACTTGTTCCCGAATATAATCAACTCCAAGTCTCTACTAGCATATAAACCGATAAGGCCCAATATAGCACACACTCCTCAACACTTTACTCAAATCACCACTGATGTTTCCTTTCCCTTAGTCATAATAACCCACCAATACACCAATGACCAAAAATCTCACAAGTAGATAACCATGCAATCCAATCGTAGGCGTTAGGTCTCTTTTATGTAGCTCGAAGCTACCATTTCCTAACTCTGGAAACAACCAAGGTTCATTCTTGCTTTCTGACATGACCTCATGCCATCGACCTGCCAAATTCCTCGAAACCTTACAACGATGCTACATCGAGAACAATCACTACGAAACCAATAAACCATCCCGGGTCCGTGCCCATTCACCAGCTGTACAAACCTGTTCACTCCCTATTGACATCAACTAAAGGTGCAACGACACATTCAAATCCAAAGTCATATTGTATTCTTCTTCATATCAAGAAAATCCTTCCTGTTGTATCCAATCTCCCCCGTATAATAGCCAATATTCCAAGTTAAGCCCATAGAACTAGTCACTATTCACCATGAATCCCGAATCTCTATACACTTTCCTCAAGGCATGTAGTCATCCTACCACTGAACCTGTATGCTAATCCGCCACTCTCCCACTTTATTCAAACTCATCCTTTAAGCAACTACTCGACTCCTGCATTTCACAATTGGTCTTCTAGAAGTTTAACCACCGCAAGACACCTCCTACATGTCCTTCCTCATCCTTCGCTGCTCAGTTATTGCCTTATGTCAAAATCCATATATGTAGCACTTGAACTAACAGATCTCATCCAGTTCTAAACCCTTCCGAAAATCATCTTTCTCAAGCCATCAACACTAGGAATGCCGATTCGACCCTGAACCACTGTACACTGTGGTCTCTGACAGCCGCTTCAATCGCACATTTCACAATACTCTGTTCCAAAGGAGAATTAAAGAAAACCATAACAACGGCGAACATAACATTTTATATTCAATCAAGGACGGCGACACCACATCACAAATGAAGATTCCCCCACGTTCGAAAATACCAAGTATCATTACTCCATCAATCCAACATTAACACTCATAGTCCGGTTGCCTTTCCTTCGCCAGAAATAAAATACTGAATCTCTGAATCTTGCACTAAGTAAATATCTTTCCAAGTCATTCACTGCTTCGACGCATATACAAACATCCTACCATTACGCCACACTTTGCGATAGCAATGCAAAAATCATCATAACAATAAATGCCAAATCTCAAAACTTTAGGTAATACTGATACTAAGCTGAAACGATAGAACGACCTTCCGCAAGGCGACGGAAATAGCCCAATCAAATACGCAGGGATAAACATCCTGCACTACATCTGTAGTACCATTACAATTCCTCAATCCCTGATTTGTAACAAGCGCTTCGCATCACATAAGATTGAATAGGAAAGAAACAAAGGCATAAGCCTCATAGGGATCAAATCATACGATCATGAATCAAGACGGGAAGTGCTCCTAACAGCCTATACCCTCTCGAAGATAAGTACAGAAGTCTCTATACCGATCAACAAGACTCTGCTACACTTGCTCATGACTCGTGAGACCTACGTGAACCTAGTGCTCTGATACCTAATGTCACGACCCAAATTCCATTAAATGTTGTGATGGCGCCAGACACCACTGTCAGGAAAGCCAACACTAAATAATCAATTTAGTTCTCGTTTTAGTATTTTTGAAATCATGTTTTTCTTTCAATTTAATAGTAAAAGATGGACTTTACAAAAATAAATAATAATGTTTTAACAATTTCAATACAGAATAACCCATAATCATCCCAAAAACGGTGTCACAAGTGCATGAGCGTTTACTAAAGGAATAAAATAAAATACAATAACTGTCCGAAATACAATTTGGACAGAAAGAAAACACAATACTTTGAAGGAGACTCTGCTGGCTGCGGGTCATTTTGAGAGATGCAACTCACCCAAGTCCCCGTATCAGCCATGCCCTGCGCCCACTAGGGCACTAGAAATGCATGTTGCCATACAACAAAAACACATAGCAAGTGTAGTATGAGTACGAAAATATCGCATACCCAGTAAGTATCCAGTCTAACCTCGAAGAAGTAGTGACGAGAGGTCGACTTCGACACTTACTAGTGGTCCACAATATCATGTAAATAAGGAATTGAATAAATATGAAATAGAGTAAATATATGAAATATACATGTATAAGATATGTGGTATGATTCCCCTCTTTATAATTTTACTTAAGCTCTCAACTAGTCCCTCCATAACTGGAGCATGCATATCATCGAGAGGTTGTTATAATGCAAATCAGGGAAAAACCCTCAGATACACTGGCTTCTAGCCAAATGTTACTCACGATTCCATGAGAAATAATATATATGTAGGAAATTCCAAGGCGTACAGACCGATCCAACATAAAAGTAAACTATGCACTGCTTGAGAGTCGAATGGCGTAAACCATAGATGCAACTATTAACCTGCCAATGCGATCGGCCCGCTCCCATGAGAATAGTAGAAGGAAATACCCCGCTCGCAAATCATACATGCGATGCAATCAAATATAAATTTAAGGCGTTACCCCGCTCGCGAATCATACATGCAATGCAGTAGAGCATAGGTTTAAAGAATTAACCCGCTCGCGGATCGTACATGTGATGTGGTTACACATAGATTTGTTAGGTTATTAAGGTATTCCTTGATTCTCTTTAAATTACGAATTTCAAATGAAAGATTTTTAAGTTTCCAACCTTTCCTAAATTTCAACTCCTTTCAAGATATTTAATAAGTTAACTCAATCTCGCTTCTTCTCAACACAAGCAATAAACATAATTTAACAATAATATCAACAAGGCATGACGTAAGCCTAAACGTACCCGGACATAGGCACAACTAGTAGCTTTGTATGGACTCTCGTCACCTTGTGCATACGAAGCCTTCACAAATAGAAGCACATAATAATTTGATTCACCTATGGGGTTAATTCCCTCTTACAAGGTTAGAAACCAGACTTACTTTGCTTTGAAGTTCCATAACTGGCTCCCAAGCCCTTCTGATGACTCAAACTGATGGCCAACGCTCCAAAACTAGTCAATAATGATGCATACTCATTAATATATACTCAAATACTAGTAAAAATCCTATCTACATCAATTCCCACTTCGCTTGAAAAGTCGATAAAATCACCTGCATGCTCGGATTTCAAAAATTTTCGAAGATAAACTTTGCCCATGATATCACGAACTTAAATATATAATTTATTCTCAATTCTATGTCCAAAATTCATGGTCAAAATTCGAATATACTAGATTCTAGGTTTTTCCATCAAAACCCCAATTTCTACTAGTTTCCATGTTCAAATCTACGTAAACTCATCCTTTTAACTCAAAATTGTAAAGAAAGAACTTACCCCATTTTGATTGACGAGGATGGCACTCCAATGTGCTCCAAAATCGGCTCCCATGGGCGAGAATGAAATGAAATAGAGCCAAACCCTCATTTTTAAAGATGACACTGCTAGCCCCGACATTCGCACAAGTGGCCACTTGACCACTTCTGCGATTCCGCACGTGCAGCCCAACTACCGCTTCTGCGATCTATCCCCTAGCTTCCCACTTCTACTTCTGCGCCTTCCTTTCCACTGATGCGGTCTCGCTTCTACGGCGAGATGACCGCATCTATAGTCTCATCACTTCCCCACCAAACTGCATCTGTACCCCTTTGGCTGCTTTTGCGGCTCCGCACTTGCGGCCAAAACCTCGTAGGTGCAGTTACTCCAGATGACAACAGGCTTAGAAATCTTCATAAGGCCGAATCCGTTAACCACCTGAAATCCACCCAAGACCCCAGGACCCCGTCCAATCATACTGACCAATTTCAAAACATAATACAGACCTGCTCGAGGCTTCAAAAACATCAAACAATGCTAAAACCATGAATCACACTCCAATTAAAGCTTAATGAACTTTACAACTTCAAACTTCTACATTCGATGCCGAAACCTATCAAACCACATCCGATTGACCTCAAATTTTGCACACAAGTTGTATTTGACATTATAGACCTACTCCATCTTTCGGAATCAAAATTCGACCCCGGTAACAAAAATTTCACTTCCAGTCAAACCTCTCAAAACACTTCAAATTTAAATTTTTTGCCAAACAACTCCAAAATGACCTACGGACCTCCAATTCCACTTCCGGACGTGCTCCCAATACCGGAATCATCATGTGGAGCTATTCTCAGACTCGAAATTCCAAACGGACATCGAAAACGTTGAAATTCACTTCAACCAAAATTTATGAAATTCTTCCAAAATGCTAACTTCCACAATAGGCACCGAAACGCTCCCAGGTTATCCAAAACCCAATCCAAACATATGCCCAAGTTCGAAATCATCGTACGAACTTGTTGGAACCTTCAAATCCCGATTTCGAGGACATTTACTCTAAAATCCAATCTTAGTTAATTCTTCTAACTTAAAACTTTTGAGATGAGAATTTTCTTTCCAAAATTCAATCCCGACCGCGCGTACAAGCCATAATACCTAAAGTGAAGCTGCTCGTGGCCTCAAACCGCCAAAGGACACACTAGAGATCAAAATGATCGTTCGGGTCGTTACAATGGGCATGTAGTAGTTTCTCAAGCCTATTCAAAGTTGCGATACTAATACTCGCCTTACTATCATCACACTATGATCCTGCATCTAAAACAATAAAGTACCATCTTGAAAATTTGTTAGTTTAGGCACGTGATGATTTCTAGTTGAAGATCGAGTAGAGAGGCAATTAATTAATATATTTTAATATTCATCATACTAAAATAGATCTTTAGAAACAAGATTAGTTGGTTCTAACATTTCCCCGCTAAAGCACCAAGCATATTTTTCCAAATTTGCCACAAAATATTAACACTTTTTTTTAACTGAGTCCACTAGGCATCGTGCCTAGGGTTGATTTTCATACATATAACAAGAAGTAAAACAAAAGTGGAGGGGGACCTGAACCTTACCTCCGCAGATAAGATGAAAATGCATTTGGTAAACCACATATGGTAACCAAGTAGCACCTGAAAACTATGGTAAGTTAGACTTATGATGATGTACCAATTATCTATCCAAAGGTGATAGGTAATTGGATGTACAAAATACAAGTGAAGCAAGACTAGGTCAACTATATAAAAATGCACAAAAGATCCTAAAAGTACTTTGTAAATGAGTTGGAAGATGATATTCCATATACTACAACAAGTTCTACATCTATAAGGGATGTAGAAAAGTCCTAGAAGGGCTGATGAAAAAATAAGGCCCATGATGATGGTTATCTTCCACATTGCTTTGGAATTGAAGACAATGAAAGCAAGTACGAAGATAACAGGCAAAACGGAGAATACACATGGCTGCTTCTGCCTGATGGATGTGGCAGATGAGAGTGAGGAATGTAGTGGTTCAATTCCTGCTTCGTTTGTCCATTTTGACTTTGAGGTTTGCTGTGAGAGGACTAGGCTGGGCTGTTGAAATAGGAATGCTGCATGATTGTCCTGCTGTTGCTGCTGTTGTGTGTAATGTTGCTGAATGTATTGCAGTTTCAGAGAGGTTGCACTGAAATTTGAAGGCCTGTTGGAGATTGTGGATGCTTTGAATTGTATCCATGAAAGGGTTATCCAAAGATTATATGTGGAAATGGGTGGAGAGACTTGATTCAACTGGTACATTCCCAGCAGAATGAGCATCTGGGATGCTAATACCACTGACTGGGAGTGCATCAGTTGGTCAATTCTGCTCCCAGTACCTGCGAAAATTAGCAAAGCTATTAGCAAAAGGGAGCTCACAGTCCAGGTTCTTGTGGATGCTAGACCTGAGTCTGGGGACAGGGGGAATTATGACCCCTTGTTTGTGAGGAAAAACTGAGTGCAGGTTCTTATGGAGACTACACTCAGTTGGTCTGTTATTTCTGTGGCAGGTGAAGAAATATTAACACTTAAATTTAACAATTCTATTAATAACACTTAAATTTAACAATTTTATTAATTTAGGAAAATGTTAGCATTTAAAAATAAGTTTTACCATCAATCCCCGCAACTTACATAACAAAAAACACACATATATGAAGCATCAAATAGGGGAACGAGGCTTTAATACACAAAATGACTACTTGGGTCGTTACATTCTTCCCCTCTTAAATAAATGTTCATCCTCAAATGAGGTTTAGAATCATACCTGGGATATCAAAAAATGAGGGTATCTGCTCCACATATCATGCTCGGTCTCCCAAGTCACTTCCTCGACTGGTTGACTTCTCCATTGAACCTTCGCCGACGTAATATTCTTTGACCTCAGCTTCCGAACCTGCCTATCCAAAATGGCTACCAGTTCCTCATCATAAGTCAAATACTGGATCAATTGCACAAAGATGAAATCCAGCATATGTGACAGATCCTCACAGTACTTGTAGAGCATGAAACAATGTAACATCGGATGAACTCCTGATAAGCCGGGTGGCAAAGCAAGTCTGGAGGTCACCTCACCAACTCCCTTTAACACCTCGAAATGACCAATATATCGAGGGCTAAACTTACTCTTCTTCCTAAATCTCATCACGCCCTTCATGGGCGAAACTCTGAGTAGAACCTTCGCACCCACCATGAATGACACATCACGAGATTTTCTATCAGCGTAAATCTTTTGCCTGGCCTCCCCTTAAGGATGACCTCTACCCGCTTGCCCCCTTCCCTCGCCTCTAGTTGGATGTGCAGGTGGAGTAGCTACTAGAGTGGGAACCATAGATTGAGTACCCTACTGAGGTCCACCCATCCGAAGTCTGCAAAAATCTCTCACAATGTGCCTAGTATCACCACACTCGAAACAACCTCTTAGCAGGCATGACTGCCGGTACAGAGTATGCCTCCGATGACTGGAATAACTACTATAGAAACCCGATGCAAAAGGTGCACTGAAAAATGGTTGTTCGGTACGAGTGATTTTGAGTCCATAGCTAGCTAGAGCAGTATGGGTAACCTGAAGTATGGACTGAACTAGTTGACTGAAAAAGACACTGCCATGACCGATCTCAGCCGAAGAGTAGAAACAACTAAATCCTCGACTACGAGGCTTCTTAGCCTCTCTATCCTCCATCTGCTAACCGCGGATACACTCTAACCTCTTAGGAATCTCCACGATCTGATGAAATGCAGTCTTAGTCTCCAACTCCCGTGTCATCCCAAATTTGAGGCTATAGATGGGACCCACAATAAATGTATAAACTCTTTTTACTTGTGGAAACAAAGGAAGGTGCATGACAAGATAACTCTGTAAACCTCATAGCATACTCGGGCACAATCATACTCCCCTACGCAACTACTCGAACTCGCTGCATAACTCATCCATACGATCTATGGAATAAACTTCCTTAACAAAATGATCGGAGAACTGGACCATGTAAGTGGTGCTGCGCCATCTTGCCTACTCGCCTCATAAGCCTTCCACCATCTGTATATCGGCCTTGCCAACTGAAAAGTAGTAAGGTCGACCCTGCTCTACCCCACCAAACCCATGGTACGCAGAATATGATAAAATTGATCCAAGAAGCTCTGTGCATCCTCAGAAGCCCCTCCACTAAACTAGGGAGGATTAAACTTCTGAAACCTCTCCAAACTCCTCTGTCCCTCAGTAGACACAAATGGACTTACTTTTGGTAATATGAGTCGGTTGCTCCAGTGTATGTATGCCGGGAGTCTGAGCTCCTCCCCCAGCCTGTGATGTAGCTGGTCAAAACGAAATCAACCATGCCTGAGCCAAAATCCCAAACATACTCATAAAGTGTGCCAATGTCTCCTAGAATGTAGCAATAGGTTCCTTAAGTGCATGTTCAATATGCTCTGTCTCCTGATCCTCACTAGCACAACACCCGGTGTCTGGTAATCATGAGCCGACTGCTTCAATGTATGGGCGGCAGGAGTCTGAGCTCCTTCCCCAGCCTGTGATTTAGCTGGTGGAACCTCAATCAACCATGCCTAAGCCAAACTCCCAAACATACTCATAAAGTGTGCCAAAGTCTTCTGGAGACCTGATGTAGAAATAAGCTCCTTAGGTACACATTCAACATGCTCGGGCTCCTGATCCTTAACTGGAGCTACTGGTGGCTCTACTGCTACTACTCTAAGCAGGTGCCCTAGCTGCAGCATGTGCCCTACCTCAACCTATACCTCGGCCCCGGCCTCTCACGGCTTTACCTAGGGGCTATGGTGCTTGCTCAACTGATCCGACAGAACGTGTCCTGACCATTTGTGAGAGAATAGAAGATCAGAGATTCAATCTTGGAATAAGCAAATCTGCAAGATAAAGAATGAAAGAAAGTGAAGTTTCCTAACAGCCCGATAGCCCCTCGAACATAAGTAAAGATGTCTCTATACCGATGCAAAAGACTCAACTAGACATGCTCACGATTCATAGAACCTTTGAACCTAGGGCCTTGATATCAACTTATCACGATCCAAATCCCACCAAAGGGGTCGTGATGGCACCTAATCTCTAAGACTACGTAAGCTTAACACTCAATAATAGTATTTCAACAAAACATGATATAATAGAACATAAGTATAACAACGTAAGTCTATAAATAGCCAAAACACAGTGCTACTTCCCAAAACTAGGTAGTACATAGTCATGAGCTCCATTTGAATACATAAGGATGTCTAAATAATACAATACTATTTGGATACAAAAATTACAGTATAAGGTAAGGATATGAATCCAAGGGACTATGATGGTCATGCAACTCTACCTTGAATCCTCACGATCAATGTAAGCTCTCACTGCCTAAGTTCGCTGCCTCCAACACCTGGACTGCACAAAAATGTGCAGACGTATAGGATTAGTACTCCATAATTTGTACCCAGTAAGTCTCAAGACTAATCTCGGCAAAGTACTTGTGAGGTTCAAGTTAAGTGATACCCACTAGTCAAACGACCTATGCAACATATCAATAACAAATAATTTCAATCTCTTTACAACGTGTGGTAACAACTCAATAGAAGTAAAGATCCAATTTTAACAAGTCATCAAATAGAAACGCAAACACATGGTACCCCATGCCCACTTTTTTGTTACAGTAACAATATCCACCCTTATCACTCCACCCTGATATAATAACAATATCTAACCGTGCAGTAACACAGTAATTAAGCACATTTCATATAAAATACATTTTCAAATTAAGGTATATTAATAACCGAAGGTCTAATGCAGTCATAAGCCACACATAGAACTTGTGCATACACTTGTCACCTCGTATATACATCGCTTTGCACATAACACGAATAAACATTTAAGGCCAAATTCTAAGGGGTATTCCCCACACAAGGTTAGATAAAATACTTATCTCAAACAAGCCAAATCAATACTCGAAAAAGTGTTTTCCTCTTGAATCGGCCTCCGAACGTGTCAAATCTAGCAAACAATATCTCAATAATATCAAACACGGCTATAGAAATCGATTCCAAATAATAAAGCTTCAATCTTTATCAAATTTCAAAAAGTCAACCTGGGCATCTCGAAACCTGACAAATCTCACAATTTTTGACTACCCATTCAAGAACGAGTCCAATTATATAAGTTTCATCAAGATCCAACTTCGTATTGGGGTTCAAATCTCTATTTTTGTTGTAGAAAATTATTGCCAAAATGCAATTTTATCACTTAGATTCACCAATAAAAAGCCAAATTCAAGTATGGAATCATGAACAATAATCAAATCCAACTCAAGAACACTTACCCAATCCAAATAGTAAAAATCGCTTCAAAATTACCCTAATCTGAACTCCCAATCTCAAAATATGATAGAATAAGACAAACCCTCAAACTTAATACACTGTCTTGTCTTTTCGCATCTGCTATTAAAACTAGCGCTTCTATGAGCATGACTAAACCACAGCTTCTGCGACCATATTTTTGCTTATATGTAACCGCTTAGGCGGGTCTGTTTCTGCAAACAAAAGTGCACACTTGTTCTCGTGTTTCTGCACAAACTTAGCTACACTTATAGAAACCCTAATCCTATCCAACTTCGCATCTGTGATCGCAGGTCCACTTCTGCGGACCCGCACCTGTGGACCAAATTTCGCAAGTGTCAAAACACTCGAACTGATCAGCCAAAACAATCACAAATTACCTAAAGCCCATCCACAACTCACCCGAGCCCCCCGAGACCAGTCCAACCTTACCAACCAATCCCAAAATATAACATGGACCTACTCGAGGTTCCAAATCACACAAAATAACATCAGAACTATAAATCGCACCTCAATTCAAGACTATTAAACTAATCAACTTTTAAACTTCCAAATCTCATGCCAAACGATGTATAAACAACTTGGAATGACCTCAAATTTTGTACACAAGTTAAAAATAACATAAAAAACTTATTCCAACTACCTGAACAATCCTAACTTGATAATACCAAAGTCAACTCCCGATCAAACCTATAAACTTTCCAAACTTTCAAATTTCTGGTTGTCATGACCCAAATCTCACTATAGGGGTCGTGATAGCACCTAGTCTCTAAAATTAGGTTAGCCGATTACTTGTAAAATTTTAAATTATTAAATACATGATATAAAGAAATAGAGCTTAATGCAGATGCATAAATAAAGGTGATATAAGCCAAAACAATGATAATCACAATATATTCCCAGAACTAAGTAGTACAAAGTCATGACGTCTAATTGAATACATAGAAATATCTCAAACATACAACACTGTGAGAGCTACATAAACAACAGAAAGGAAAAATAGAGGGTGACTCTGAGGCTTGTGGTCAAAATATGCAGGGATACCTTGAAGTCATCGATGTGCAGAATGCCTCATTGACCATCATCCCGATCCGAAGTACCTGGATCTGTACAAAAATATGTAAAGAGTACACCACAATCGCTACCCACTAAGTATCAAGACTAACCTCGGTAGAGTGGTGGAGGTTCAAGTCAAACGATACTTACTAGAAAAATAACCTGTGTAGTGAATATAACAAAGAATGTGACAATAGAAATATACTGAAAACAACAACAACAATCTCTTTAGAATGTGTAATAACAACTCGGTGTAGAAAAACACATCTTTAACCACAAAATATCAAATAGAGATGAGGCATGTGATAACATGTCAGATACAACCATTAACTCATATAAGTCAAAATGGAAACTTGCAGAAACAATTATGTAATAAAAATATAAACCCCGTCTCAACACGAACACAAAAACAAGTAGGACACCCCGAAATATCACATAACATCATCAACAATGCCACTCTTATTATGTAACATGTGCACATAACAATGAGATGCCTCCCTTATTTCGCTACATGCGCATATAGCCACCCTTATTTTGCCACGTGGGCAACCCGAGATAGCACCACCCTTATTTTGCCCCATGCGCACAATAATAGACACAGTCGCACGACAAGACCACGTGCTGACATGCCCATTCATTGTTCTCAACATGTCCACAAGTGCTACAATACCAAAAACAATAATACCATGTGCCACAATATCACAAACAATTATGTCAAAGTTTCACCAAGATATAAGCTCACAACTTTCAACAATAGTGCACAAGGACATGAAAATAATCATAAAAGCAGAGGGATATTTAGCAAATAAAGCATGACTAAGGCTAAGTCAATGTAGTAATAATGATCAAGTTATCATAAAGTATCTCAACATGTTTCATATAAAGTTCATTATCATATTAAGACATATTAATAGCCTACGGTCTATTCCGGTCAAAACCGCACATAGTGTCTGTATACACACTCGTCACCTCTTGTACACGTCACTTTTCACATCATATAAAAAAATAGGGGTAGAACCTAAGGGGTATTTCCCCACACAAGGTTTGACAAGATACTTACCTCAAATAAACTAAAAAGTACTCTAAAAATATCTTCCCCCGTGAAACAACATCTGGACGACTCGAATCTAGCCAAAATTAACTTAATAATATCTACAAAAGCTATAGAAAACAACCCCAAACAATAAAGCTTCGATCTTGAATAAAAAATAAAAAGTCAACTAAGAAAATCAACTTGGGATTGCCTTTCCAAACTCGTGCAAAATCATAAATTTTAAACACACATTCGAATACAAGTCCAAATATATATGTTTTATCCAATTCTGACCTCAAATCGACCTTTAATTCATCAATTTTAATTTAGATCTGTTTTTCACTAAAAGAAAAAATTTCTTTAATTAGATTCATCAATCGAACACTAAAATTGAGGTTCGAATCATGAATAATGAACTAATCCCAGTCAAAAATACTTACCCAAATCCAAATTGAGAAAACCATCTCAAAAATCACCCAAATTTGAGATCTCTAACTCAAAATGTGATAAAATAATCAAACCCATCGAAATAGAGTACTTAAGAGGTTTGCAAGGTGTAACATATTACGATCGCGGGACCTGCATAGCGATCGTGAAGGGAAAAATCTCAGCTCAAATGCTGAACCTCCTATGCAAATGCGGGACTACCATCGCGAACGTGATGGTCAACCTGCAGAGGACTACGCGAAGAACAACCTTGTGCCACCCTGTCACGAACCCATTCCTGGTCGTGATGGAGCCCAACACAATTGCTAGGCAAGCCCGACCATATAACACTCACAACTCAATCACACATCCGATTACCAATTTATAGCATTAAATTAGCATTTTAACAAGTCTATTAACCGATAATTAAAATAGAAAAAGTATGAAACATTGACATAACCAACATTTCCCAAAGATCTGGGGTCATGAGTCTAGAGCATCTAATAACACAGAGTAATAAATCCTCAGTAATACAGACGTTCTAAGATGCGGAAATAATAAAGGGATAGGGGAAGAATCGGGTCCTGCGAACGTCAGACAGCTACCTTGACAACTCCTGAGAAGCTATGAAAACAGCAAATAGCTCTATGCTCCCGAAACACCTGAATCTGCACACATGGTGTAGGGAGTAAAGTGAGCACTTCCAACTCAGTGGTAATAGACATATATAATGGCTGACAGTAAGAAATCCCGAAATATAACAATGCAAAACTATAATAAATAATTCTACACATTTACCGGTGGGACAACAACAAGTAATGACAGGTAAAACAGATAGATATCGATGCATGAATGCAATGCAATGCACATGACCGCTGCGGCGCGCAGCCCGATCCATATGGGTACCCGCGCTCACTATGGGGGTTCAGACTCCGGAGGGGCTCCTACAGCCCAAGCGCAATACCATCGTAGCATTCGCTGCGACATGCAGCCCGATCCACAATCAGTCCAGATATATGCATGTAAGCCACACAGGCACAGTCAAGTTTATCATTTTTAAATCCAATTATTAGGAATTATAGATTAAGTGTTTAAAACCTTAGAAGTTTACTAAGCATTTCGAGACAATGTTTAACTCAGGACTGATATCATAAAAACATGCTAAGCATCATGAAAACAGTGATAATGATCCCTAAGGGATCCAAATAATCGGCATACATCCCAAATATACTCATAACCATCCAAGTAGGAGGTTTACCAACCAATTTCTAGCCAATGACACTATATGAACATCACTCGAACAGACTAAGCCGTAGTCCCCAATCACAAACGAACCCCGCACTCACCGTGGAGTACGTGTCTCGCCTCAATATATCGTAACAGTGTGATATACCGAGGTTTCAAACCCTTAGGTCATCATCTACATCTATTACTCACCTCAAACCGGCCACAAGACTAGTCCGCTATGCCTTTTCCTCTCAAATCGACCTCCTCGCGCATCGAATCTGGCCAAAACCACAACGAATACATTACAATAGGCTAAAGAAACATAACCCAATCAAAAGAATTCGAAAAACACCAAAAATCACGAAGTTGGCAAAACCCGAGCCCTAGGCCACTTCTCAAAAAATTACGAAATTCACATCACCGGATTCCTTGTCTCGCCACGAGTCCGTACGTATAAAATTCATCAAAATCGGAGTCCAAATGCTCCCTCAAATCCCAAATTCTCATTTCAAAAACCCAAGCCCTAACTTCCATTTTTAACCTTTAATTCTTTGAGTTTTTAGTGTTAATCCATCTTTATGCACAACAATAACATAATCTAGGTCCAAGAATCCTTACCTGATGATAGCCCTCGAAACCATCTTCAAAAATCTCCCAAAATTTCCTTAGTCCGAAGTCCCAAATGTTTTCTTCTCTTTCAAAATTGTGAAAATGCTGTTCACTTAAACCCCAGCCAGGTTTCGCTTCTGCGATTGGGATACTGCACCTACGGCTCCTGCTTCTACGGTCTAATTTAAAATCCTCAAGACCGCTTCTGCGCTCACAACCCGCTCCTGCAATGTCCGCTTTTGCGGACTGCCTTCTGCTTCTGAGAAAATTACCAAGCCCTTTATGGACCGCTTCTGCGACCTCTCCGCTGCATCTGCGGAACCGCTTCTGCGGTCTTTATTTCTGCAGATGCAGAAATACAAGAAACCAGAAAAATCTGACCCGCAACACACCTCAAAACTCTCGTTTAACCACCCGAATTCACCTCGCGGCCCCCGGGACCTCAACCAAAAACACCAACATACCCCAAAATATCATACCAACTCGTTCCAATCATCAAAACACGTCAAACAACACAAAAGTCATCAATTCACCATGGACTCAAGCCTAAGTTTTCTTCAAACTTCCGAAACTCACATTCGATCAAAAACCCGATCAAACGACGTCCGAATGACCTGAAATTTTGCACACATATCCAAAATCACCTAACGAAGCTACAACAACTCTAGGAATTTCATTCCGACCCTTAGATCAAAATTTTGCCTACAACCGGAATTCGCCAAAATTCGAACTTCGCCGATTCAAACCTAATTCTACACCGGACCTCTATTCGTACTCCTAAGTCACAAATCATCCCCCGAAGCTAACCGAATTACTGGAATTCACATCCGAGCCCTCTAACTATATATTCAACTTCCGGTTGATTTTTCCAAACAAGCTTCCTTCTAAGAGGCTAAGTGCCTCATTTTCCAACCAAAACCAATCCAATTCTACCCGATCAACTCAAATACTGATATTGAAACATAGAGCAACATAATATGGGAGAAAACGGGGCAGTAACTCACGTGACGACGGGCCGGGTCATCACATCCTCCCCAACTAAAACAAACGCTCTTCCTCGAGCGGGTCAAGAAACATACCTGGAGTCTCAAACAAGTGAGAATATCTGCTCCGCTTCTCCCGCTCGGTCTCCCAAGTTGCCTCCTCCACGGGCCGACCTCTCCACTGAACCTTCACCGAAGCTATATCCTTTGATCTCAATCTCCAAACCTGATGACCCAAAATAGCCACTGGCTTCACATCATAGGTCAAATCATCGTCCAACTGAACTATACTGAAGTCTAACACATGAGACGGGTCTCTAACATACTTCCGGAGCATAGAAACTTGAAATACTAGATGAACCCTTGATAAGCTGGGTGGCAAAGCAAGCATATAGGCCACCTCCCCAATCCTCCTAAGTGTCTCAAAAGGACCAATGAACCGTGGACTCAGCTTCCCTTTCTTTCCAAATCTCATAACGCCCTTCATAGGCGAAACCTTCAACAAGACCTTCTTGCCCACCATATAAGATACATCTCGAACCTTCCTGTCCGCATAACTCTTCTGACGCGACTGAGCTGTACGAAGTCTCTCTTCGATCAATTTTACCTTATCTAAGGCATCCTGGACCAACTCTGTCCCCAATAGCCTAGCCTCACAGGGCTCAAACCAATCAACCGGAGATCTACAATGTCTCCCATATAAGGCCTCATACGGTGCCATCTGAATGCTGGACTGATAGCTATTGTTGTAAGTAAACTCCACAAGTGGCAAGAAATCTGCCCAAGAACCTCCAAAATCAATAACACAGGCACGCAACGTGTCCTCCAATATTTGAATGGTACGCTTGGATTGCCCGTCCGTCTGTGGATGAAATGCTGTGCTCAACTCTACCTGTGTGCCCAACTCTCGCTGAAAGGTCCTCCAGAACTGAGATGTAAACTGAGTACCCCTATCCGATATAATGAAAACTGGGATCCCATGCAACCGTACAATCTCCCGAATGAAAATCTCCACTAACCGCTACGAAGAATATGTAGTACATACCGGAATGAAGTGCGCGGACTTGGTCAGCCGATCCACAATCACCCATATCGAATCCAACTTCCTCGCTGTCCGAGGGAGACCACTCACAAAATCCATAGCAATCCTCTCCCACTTCCACTTGGGAATATCCATAAGCTGAAAAACACCACCGGGCCTCTAATGCTCATACTTGACTTGCTGACAGTTGAGGCACCCAACTACATAACTCACAATATCCTTCTTCATTCTCCTCCACTAGTAATGCTGTCTCAAATATTGATACATCTTCGCGGCACCTGGATGAATAGAATACCGCGAGCTGTGGGCCTCTTCCAATATCAACTTCCGAAGCCCATCCACATTGGGCACGCAAATACGGCCCTGTATCCTCAACACACCATCACTATCAATAGTCACATCCCTGGCATCATCATGCTGAACTCTATCCTTAAGGACAAGCAAATACAGATCATCATACTGGCGCTCTCTAATACGGTCATACAAGGAAGACTGAGATACCACACAAGCCAACACCCGACTAGGCTTCAAAATATCTAGCCTCACCATACGATTAGCCAAAGCCTGGACATCAAATGCAGAGGGCCTCTCCCCAACTGGAATGTATCCCAAACTACCCATACTCACCGCCTTTCGGCTCAAAGCATCGGCCACTACATTGGCCTTCCTCGGATGATACAAAATGGTAATGCCATAATCCTTGAGCAACTCAAGCCACCTCCGCTGCCTCAAATTAAGATCCTTCTGTTTGAACAAATGCTGAAGGCTGCGATGATCAGTATATACCTCACAAGATACACCATATAGGTAGTGCCTCCAAATCTTCAAAACATGAACTATAGCAGCCAACTCCAAATCATGTACGGGGTAGTTCTTCTCACGGGGCTTCAACTGACGAGAAGCATATGCAATGACTCTACCCTCCTACATCAACACACATCCGATCCCAACTCTCGAAGCATCACAATAACGGTGTAAGAACCTGAAGCTGATGACAAAACTAACACTGGAGCTGTGGTCAAAGCTGTCTTGAGCTTCCGAAAGCTTTCCTCGCACTCGTCCGACCATATAAATGGTGTACCCTTCTGCGTCAACTTGGTCAAGGACGAAGCAATAGATGAAAAACCCTGGACAAACAGTCGATAATACCCTGCCAAACGGAGGAGACTCCGAATCTCTGTGGTTGAGGACGGTCTAGGCCAACTATGCACCGCCTCTATCTTCTTTGGGTCAACCTGAATACCATCACTGGACACCACGTGCCCCAGAAAAGTCACGGACCCAAGCCAGAACTCACACTTGGAGAACTTTGCATAAGCTTCTCCTCCCTCAATCTCTATAATACCACTCTCAAGTAATGAGCATGCTCCTCCTGGCTACGCGAGTACACCAGGATGTCATCAATAAAAACAATAACAAATGAATCCAGATACGGCCGAAATGCGCTGTTTATCAAATGCATGAATGCAACTGGGGCATTAGTCAGCCCGAAAGACATAACTAGAAACTCATAATGCCCATATCTCGTCCTGAAAGATGTCTTCATAATATCAGAATCTCTAATCTTCAGCTGGTGATAGCCTGAACGAAGATCAATCTTCAAGAATACCGTTGCTCTCTGGAGCTGATCAAACAAATCATCAATGCGCGGTAGTGGATGCTTGTTCTTCACTGTCACTTTGTTCAACTACCTGTAGTCAATGCACATTCTCATTGTGCCATCCTTCTTCTTCACAAATAGGACCGGTGCACCCTACTGTGACACACTAGGACGAATAAACCCCTTATCTAGGAGTTCCTGAAGCTGCTCCTTCAATTTCTTTAACTCAGCTGGTGCCATACGATAGGGAGGAATAGAGATGGGTTGAGTGCCCGGTACCAGATCAATACCGAAATCAATGTCCCTGTCCGGCAGTATGCCCGACAGGTCTGCTGGAAGCACATATGGGAAATCCCTCACAACGGGCACAGAATCAAGACTAGGAGTCTCAGCTCCAACATCTCTCACAAAAGCCAAGTACGATAGACAACCTTTCCTAACCATTCGCTGGGCCTTTAGGAAGGAAATCACCCTGCTAGGAACATAATCGGTCGAACCTCGCCACTCAATCCTCAGAACACCCGGAATAGCTAACGTAACTATCTTGGAATGATAGTCCAGAATAGCGTGGTACGAAGATAGCCAATCCATACCTAGAATCACATCAAAGTCTACCATGCCCAACAATAACAAGTCAACTCGGGTCTCCAGACCCCCAATAGTCACCTGACAAGATCGATATACATGATCCATAATAATAGTATCACCTACCGGGGTAGATACATGCACAGGCAAGGCAAGACAACCATGTGTCGTACCCAGATGATAGGCATAATATGAAGACACATAAGAGTATGTAGAAACGAGATCAAATAAAATAGAAGCATCCCTGTGGCAGACTGAGATAATACCTGTGATAACAACATCTAATGCAATAGCGTCCCTCCTGTCTGGGAGAGTAGAGAATCGAGCCTAACCACCACCAGATCGGTCTCCACCCCTAGGGCGGCCCCTAGCCGCCTGGCCCCCACCCCTACCTGACTGGGAGGGTGCTGAAGTAGATGGAGTAGAAGAGGATGGCTGATCCCTTTGCTATGACCGACTACTACGAATCCGAGGACACTGTCTCCTTATGTGGCCAAACTCACCGCACTCGTAGCAACTACCCGGTGCTGGAGAAGGGGACTGAAGATAACCCCTCGCTGTGGAAGAACCCTGGGCTGAAGAGGCAGGAGTAGAGCTTTGAGCTGGAAGGGTACTAAGTGAAGACTGGCCCTGCTGAAATCCCTGACGACCACGACCTAAAGAAGTACCACTGTACTCTGGGCGACATGACTGAGGAGGCCTGAAGGAATGACCTCCACCACGCTGGAACTGGCCCCTAGACGGAGCACCACTGAAGCTACCTGAACCTCGAGGCCTCTCTCTCCTCACGCTCCCGATAGTGATCTGTCTCAATATGGCGAGCCATGTCAACTACCTCCTCAAACAAAGCAGCTACAACCCTCTCTCTAGTCATCAAAATGTAGTTGAGGCCATCCACAAACCTCCTAATACTCTCCCGATCAGTTGGGATAATCCAAGTAACATGCCGAGCTAACTGCGTAAACCTCAACTCATACTAGGTCACAGTCATGTCCCCCTGAATCAACCACTCGAACTGACGACGCAGCTCCTCCCTGCGAGACTGCGGCACATACTTCTCCAGAAAGAGAGTGGAGAACTAATGCCAAGTAAGGGGCACTGCTCCAACTGGCCTACGCCTCTCAAACTCCTCCCACCATGTAAATGCAGCCCCTGAGAACTGGAAGGTAGTAAAAGCCACTCCACTCGAGTCCAAAATCCCTGCAGTGCGAAGCATACACTGACACTTGTCTAGAAATCCCTGGGCATCCTTGCCCTCAGTACCACTGAACGTCGGAGGCTGGAGCCTACCGAACTTCTCTAGTCGACGCTGCTCGTTGTCCGGCATTATTGGAACCATATACTCTAGAGCCGGTGCGACTGACACAACTGGAGAAACTGGTGCAACTGGATGAGATGGGGCTGCTCCTCGTGTCTGCAATCCCTGAACAACCTGCTCGGGTGTGCGAGCTGTGGGGGTCTGATGACCACCCCTGGTCTGAGAAGTAGCTGTGGCAGTAGTGGCTAAGACTGCATGAGCCAGGCCAGTGCAAACGGATAGAATCTGAGCTAAAGCCTCCTGAAGGCCAGGAATCACAATGGGCATTGCCGGTGCCTGAACAGGTGCTGCTGGAGCATCTACAGCTGGAGCGTGATACTGCATGGGGGCAACTGGTGGGTCAATAGGTGCTTCCCCTGCTGCTCTACCTCGACCAAGACCACGGTCGCGTCCACGGCCTCTAGTGGGTGGCAATGGTGGTCGTCCGCCACGTCCGGTAGCACGGGTTCTCACCATCTGTAAGAGAATAGAATATAGAAGTTTAGTTCTCGGAACAACAAAGCCGCACGACAAGAGTTCAAGAATATGAAGTGTTTTCTAAAGGTTCTGCAGCCTCTCGAGGATAAATACATACGTCTCCGTACCGATCCGCGAGACTCTACTAACCGGCTCATGACTCATGAGGCCTAGTAACATAGGCTATGATACCAACTTGTCACGACCCCATTCCCGATCGTGATGGCGCCCAATACAATTGCTAGGCAAGCCTGACCATATAACACTCACAACTCAATCACACATCCCATTACCAATTTATATCGTTAAATTAGTAGTTTAACAAGTCTATTAACTGATAATTTAAATAGAAACAGTATGAAACACTGACATAACCAACATCTCCCAAAGATCTGGGGTCATGAGTCTAGAGCCTCTAATAACACAAAGTAATAAATCCTCAGTAATACAGACGTTCTAAGATGCAGAAATAATAAAGGGATAGGGGAGGAATCGGGTCCTGCGAACGTCAGGCAGCTACCTCGACAACTCCTGAGAAGCTCTGAAAACAGCAAATAGCTCAACTATGCTCCCGAGACACCTGAATCTGCACACATAGTGTAGGGAGTAAAGTGAGTACTTCCAACTCAATGGTAATAGACATATATAATGGCTGACAGTGAGAAATCCCGAAATATAACAATGCAAAGCTATAATCAATAATTTTACACATTTACGTGTAGGAAAACAACAAGTAATGACAGGTAAAACAGATAGATATCGATGCATGAATGCAATGCAATGCACATGACCGCTGCGGCGCGCAGTCCGATCCATTTGGGTACCCGCGCTCACTGTGGGGGTTCAGACTCCGGAAGGGGCTCCTACAGCCCAAGCGCAATATCATCGTAGCATTCACTGCGGCGTGCAACCCGATCCACAATCATTCCAGATATATACATGTAAGCCACACAGGCACAGTCAAGTTTATCATTTTCAGTTCGAATTATAGGTTAAGTGTTTAAAACCTTAGAAGTTTACTAAGCATTTCAAGACAATGTTTAACTCAGGACTGATATCATGAAAACATGCTAAGCATCATGGAAACAGTGATAATAATCCCTAAGGGATCCAAATAATCGGCATACAACCCAAATATACTCATAACCATCCAAGTAGGAGGTTTACCAACCAATTTCTAGCCAATGACACAGTATGAACATCACTCGGATGGACTAAGCCATAGTCTCCAATCACAAACGACCCCGCACTCGCCGTGGAGTACGTGTCTCTCCTCGATATAGCATCACAGTGTAATATACAGGGGTTTCAAACCCTCAGGTCATCATCTACATCTATTACTCACCTCAAACCGGCCACAAGACTAGTCCGCTATGCCTTTTCCTCTCGAATCGACCTCCTCGCGTGTCGAATCTGGCCAAAACCACAACGAATACATTACAATAGGCTGAAGAAACATAACCCAATCAAAAGAATTCGAAAAACACCAAAAATCACGAAGTTGGCAAAAACTCGAGCCGTGGGCCCACTTCTCGAAAAATTACGAAATCCACATCACTGGATTCCTCGTCTCGCCACGAGTACGTACATATAAAATTCATTAAAATCGGAGTCCAAATGCTCCTTCAAATCCCAAATTCTCATTTCAAAAACCCAAGCCCTAACCTCCATTTTTAACCTTTAATTCTTTGGGTTTTCAGTGTTCATCCATGTTTATGCACAATGATAACATAATCTAGGTCCAAGAATCATTACCTGATGATAGCCCTCGAAACCCTCTTCAAAAATCGCCCAAAATTTCCTTAGTCCGAAGTCCTAAATGTTTTCTTCTCTTTCAAAATCATGAAAACACTGTTCACTTAAACCCCAGCCAGGTTTCGCTTCTGCGGTTGGGATACTGCACCTGTGGCTCCCGCTTCTGCGCAAAAGGACCGCTTCTGCGGTCTAATTTAAAATCCTCAGGACCGTTTCTGCGGTCACAACCCGCTCCTGCGATGTCCGCTTTTGTAGACTGCTTTCCGCTTCTGCGAAAATTGCCAAGCCCTTCATGGACCGCTTCTGACCTCCCTGCCGCATCTGCAGAACCGCTTCTACGGTCCCTATTTTCGCAGATGCGGAAATACCAGAAACCAAAAAAATCTGACCTGCAACACACCTCAAAACTCTCGTTTAACCACCCGAATTCACCCCGAGGCCCCCGGGACCTCAACCAAAAACACCAACATACCCCAAAACATCATACCAACTCGTTCCAATCATCAAAACACGTCAAACAACACAAAAATCATCAATTTACCATGGATTCAAGCCTAAGTTTTCTTCAAACTTCCGAAACTCACATTCGATCAAAAACCCGATCAAAGGACGTCCGAATGACCTGAAATTTTGCACACATATCCAAAATCACCTAACGAAGCTACAGCAACTCTCGGAATTCCATTCCGACCCTCGGATCAAAATCTCGCCTATAACCAGAATTCGCCAAAATTCGAACTTTGCCAATTAAGCCTAATTCTACACCGGACCTCCAAATTCAATTTCGATCGTACTCCTAAGTCACAAATCATCCCACGAAGCTAACCGAATTACCAGAATTCACATCCTAGCCCTCTAACTATATAGTCAACTTCCGGTTGATTTTTCCAAACAGGCTTCCTTCTATGAGGCTAAGTGCCTCATTTTCCAACTAAAACCAATCCAATTCTAGCCGATCAACTCAAATACTGATATTGAAACATAGAGCAACATAATATGGGGGAAAACGGGGTGGTAACTCACGTGACGACGGGCTAGGTCATCACACACCCCATCCGACCTTCCCTTCTACACAAGCACGACCTAACCTTTGAAAATGCGAAGGACACTACCTCAGAAGCTCTGTGAACATGAAGAACAAATTTACCTGACACCAAAAAGCTCTCCGCTAATGCGAAAACCTTGTCTTGACCGTGAAGAAGGAAACTAGACACTATTCAAACAACAATCCAAAAGAAGAGAAAATTGTCTGAAATGCACCCGAGGCCCTCGGGACCCCATCCAATCTTACCAATAAACCCCAAAACACAACATCGACCTATTTGAGGCCTCAAATCACACCAAAATATATGAAAACTATGAATTGCACTCCAATTCAAGCCTAATGGACTTTCAACTTCCAAAACTCATGTCGAACCATGTCAATTAAACTCGGAATGTCCTAAAATTTGGCATGCAAGTCCTAAATGACACAACAGACGTATATGAATACCCAAAACCGCAATATAAACCCAATATCAACAAGATCAACTCTCAGTTAAACCCAACAACCTTCCAAATACTTTACAATTTTCGCCAATTAAAAGCCAAAACATCCTAGGAACCTCTGAATCCAAATCTGGATATTGCCTAAGTCCAAATTCACCATACAAAATTGTTGGAACCTTCAAAACACTATTTCGGAGTCGTCTACACAAAATTCAAACTCCGGTAAACTATTACAATTTAAGCTTCTAATCAAGGGACTAAGTATCCCAAATCAATCTAAAACTCTCTCGAAACCAAACTAACCACCCCGAAATGTCCCAAGATCACAAATGTACGTATGCAAAGCACAAAATAGGGAAACAGGGCAAAGATGCTCAAAATGAATGATTGAGTTGTTACACCAACTTTCGTCAAATAGAACCAATTCAACCTAGGGATCTCCAAATACAACTTCGGACATACATCTAAGTCAAAAATAACCATACAAACCTATTGGAACCATCACACCATTATGGGGTTGGTTACACAAAAGTCAAATTCCAGTCAACTCTTATAACTTAAGCATCCAACCTTGGAACTAAGTGTTCCAATTCAATCCAAAACTTCCAGAAATCAAAACAAAAATCCCCACGAGTCATATAACAACATATACATATATGAGAAGCATAAAATTGGGGAACATGGATCAAATACATAAAACGACTGGTCGGGTCATTAAAGTTGAATTGGTTTATCAATGAACGTATTTATAACAATATGTCATTGTTACAAAATCATCAAAAATCTATTATGCTTTACAAAACCAATCTAGAACCTATTATGAACTATATCCATTGTTGCAAGTGAATGAATCCATTTGCAAGATTTATAACACATTTTTTTTGATTATTTGCCTATATTAGAAGTTTTAAAAATGTATTTGAATCGAATAATTATTCCTTTTAATTCAACCCGATCGTAATGTATCTTACTACCTGGTACCTTTACCTTCTTGACCATATAATCTACTAGCAAAAAGAATTCATTAACATTTACAGTAAAACACCCATATTCCTCCATTTTTTCCTCTCACTTTTCCTTTCTTCCTCTGCCTATCTTGTCACGACCCAAAATTCAACTAGTCATGATGGCACCTAACCCAACTTGCTAGATAAGCTAATTAACAATAAACCACATATAATGATAATGATAAGAGTAAAAAACGAAATAACTAAATTTTAGACAATTCTCCAAGGACTGATAGTACAAACCACGAGCTCCTAAGACTTAGAGTTTTGCAAAGCTGGTATGAAATAAATACATCATCTGTTCGAAATGTACATGGATAAATTTATAAATCTAAAACTACAAAGAACAAGAGGCATCTATAACCAAAACCCAGGTACATCTTCAATGCTAGCTCCCACAACTCATAGCAACATTAGCTCCAAAATCTGCACGTAAGGTGCAGAAGCGTAGTATGAGTACAACCGACACCATATACTCAATAAGTAACAAACCTAACTTTAGATTGAAATCAACAACGATCTTGTACAATGGTCAGACTGCAACACCAATAGCCAAGAGAAAATCGTAACAATATAATAAAAATTAGCACAAGTAATAACTCAAAGATACGATGCTCAGCTCGTTCACGGTTACGGAAAAATAGTCATGCCTTTCAGGTATAATAGTAAAACCCAAATCTTTTACTGACATCATAAAATATGAGTAAATTAGTTCCCAAAAAATTTCAACAACAAATAAGATATTCCATTCTTAGGTAGCATGAGAAAAATACATCTCTATGCTTACATGTCGACGTGCATGTGAAATCATGAATGCCACAAATCTGTGTAGCACAAGGAAATGCATCTCTATGTCAAGTATACATGTCAAATGTAACGCATCACAGTGATGAACTCATGTACTCACACCCTTAGAGTACTCAATCTCGTTGTCTCTCACTCCCACTTATCATGCTCAATCACTCAAAGCACTTAGTCACTCAACAATGTACTGTACCTGCGCTCACTGCTGGTATGCTAGACTCTGGAGGGGCAAATTCTGCCCAAGCGCTAATATGAGCTAACATGGCCTGCTATGGCATGCAGCCCAATCCCATCATGAATCAATAAAACCTGCTACAACGTGCAGCCCGATCCCATCAATAATAGTAAAGCCTATAAGGCCTGATGCGGCGTGCAACCTGATTTATATAAAAATAATATATATAAAGCCAATATGGCCTGCTGACGCATTGAGCCCAATCCACCATATCTCTCATAATACAAATCTCAGGCCCTAACTCAATCATCATTCGCTCTGCCTTTCAGGCTCACAAATCTCATGTCAATCAACCCAAACAATGATAAGCTGATGTGACAACAAAGGATAAGAGAGACTGAGATATGATATGAGAATGAATGAATGTGACTGAGCATGTAACTGCAATTTAAACAAATAACTCAATAGTAGAGACGACCCTAGTCGGTCCCAACAGAATAATCATATAGCCTAAATATGATCTAACATGATTCACAGCTTAAGCTTAATTTCTCTAACACGTAGAAATTTCATGGATAGAAACAAGATTTGGTAACTATACAATATCACAGAATCAACTGAGTCATAATTCATCTGGTGCACGCCCACACGCCTGTCACCTAGCATGTGCGTCACCTCAACACTAAACACATAACACGTATGTTTAGGGATTTATATCCTCAGCACCAAGTTTAGAAGTGTTATTTATCTCGAAAAGGCTGAATCCAATACCGAGCAAACCAAACAATACCCTAGAAATGCCATCCAGTGCGTACCGACCTCCAAACGACATGAAACTTGCTAAAAGCAACTCAAGAACATCAAATTATGCCAAATGAAACAAACCCAATCAATAAAGGTCATATCTTTAATCAAAATCCCAAAGTCAACCAAAAAGTCAATAAAAGTCAACATCGCGTCTATCTTGGATTTCGAATCCAAGCTTACCCGAGCAAAGCCAGAACCAATACAAGCTCACATGAACAAAAACCGACTCAATCGGAGTCCGATAGCTCAACCAATTCGCCAAACTATTGCTCTTGGGAGTTCATAGCCCAAAAGTCCACCCCACATTAGTTGGGGTCCCATAACTCCCGAAATACTACTCCAAAAATTGCCAAATTCGAGCATGTTGTTTTCCTAATATAGGAGAACAAAAGCCTAAAAGGACTCGAGAAATACACTCTTCTAACTCATTTTCAATTTTTAAAATTCAGGACATAACCCTAGGTCTTGATTTAAAGAATTAAATGAGTTTTCAATTAAAGTTATGGATTAAAGTTTAAACCAAGGGAATGAATCAAAGAGAAATACTTAGGTTATGGTTTAGACCTTGCCCCATGGAAAAAATTTGAAGAACATCCTTGAAGTCTCCCAATCCCAAACTTTAAGATGAGAAAAATTCCGACAACATCAATATCCAAAAATGCCCAGTTGTTCTGCCTTGTTTCTTATGCCAAACGATCCGAAAATTCTCTTTTGATGCTTCCAATGGATTCCTTGTGAAATTACAGTCAAGGTAGGCTTTTGAATAACTCCATTTTACCTTATAATAAAGGAGATATGTTGGTTTCAATATTTGAAAATAATGCAAATCTTTAAATACGAATTTAGTGAGAATTCTATAATTAATCTAAAAGAATTAGGCAATGCGATACTTAGTAAAATGACCATAAATTTCTCATACGACTTCGAAACTTGATGATTTCAGTTGCTATGGTTCCAAAATTACGATGTGGATAATAATGGTTTAGTCGAAATACGAACCAAAGGCCGTTTTCTCAATATTGTAACCTTTATGCTCAAATCGACGTCGAAACTGAAAATAATCACCATACGGCCCAAACTTATCAAAAACTCGTCGGAATTTAACCAAACATTGTTGACTTGTCCAAAATCATCATACAAACTTTTGGAATAATTAAAACCTGATTCTGAGTCTGTTCACCCAAATTCAAACATTGGTCAACTCTTCCAACTTAAAGCTTCTAAAACGAGAATCATTCTTCCAAATCAATCCCGAACCGCTCGAAAACCGAAATCAACCATACACGCAAGTCATAATACATAATATGAAGCTACTCAAAGTCTGAATCTACCGAATGGAATGCTAAAACTCTAAAAGACCGGTCGGGTCGTCATATTCTCCCCTACTCAAACATACATTCGTCCTCGAGCATGCCAAGAGTCGTTCTGAAGCCATAAAATCACCATATACCCTCCCCATACACATAACCATGCATGATCCCATGTCACCCTAATCCATATATGCCCGACAACACCACCTAACCGAGGATCCTTATTTCAACCTTAGTCCATAAATCTTAAACCCAAATCCCTAAATATTCGGGACTCATTATATGACATGATTCTTGCATCTATGCACCGTATATTGCTAAACAAGCTGTATCAGTCCATAACCATTTCTCAAGACAAAATCACATGATATATCACATAACTCAAATACTCACAGTAATAACTTCCGACCATAATAGCTTCTCGATAGCCAACCTGACACTGATAACAAACCTCATATCAACTAAAATCTTATTCTGAACCTTCATACACTGCGAATAATGAAAGAAACATACGTAAACTCTTAACAACCCATCAGATTAACAAGTCGTGGAACTCTCTTGTCCGTTAATAGTCGTAGCCAAAATCTAAGCCGACTAGTGACACAATTCTTGCAAACATACCTTAATTAAATTTGATGGCACTCAGTTCGGAAGCAATAACCTCATCTCATCTAGTACAAGCTACTTGACCGACTTGCCAAACAAATCCTTCTTAGAGGCATATGCCATGTAATTCGTGCACCAACGAACAATAACTCAAACATACCCAATGATGGAAAGAGAATAGAAACGAAGGAACCATCCCGCCAGCTCAACACATACCACCACAAAGGACAATTCTATCAATCCACCAAACAAGGGGAAACATAGCACACGAAATAAGAACAAATGCATAACACTGCTACGATGCATGACCCTTATCCGAACACCGGTCCATATGAAATACCTCAAGCCACAATGCTTAATATCAATAACCATACATAGTTCGACATCAAGTACATGACAATAACCATGGAAAAGAGAATAACACAATATACCACGACCCAAAAAGACCATAACCAAGGTGCAATCAACCATTAAACTCCACAATAACCGGTTCACTCGAATTTTTCTACAAGGCCCAAACAGAACCGCATCGGCTGTGCATATAACCAACAAATCACAACCCCTCGTAGCATATAAGAGTAACATATAAAACATATCAGAACATGAACAAGCTCAACTCTAATTGAATGACACACCTTTCAGCAATAACGGTGTTGAGTCAATAAATCCGACCCGATGTAGAATACACATCCTCATTGGGCTTACCAATGGGCCCCCAAATCAACTCCGGTCATCCCCAAATGGATAAATAGGCCTCCAAAGTCCACAATGACCTAACCATAGAATGTACTACCATCTAGCAAACTTTCACCAAATCTTTACAGTCCGCTACCCCAAAATAATTTGCTTTTGAGAACTCCCAGTCTCCAAATCTATAGAACACATGAATTACCATAGCCGATCCCAACTCCACCACTTGAATAAATAATCATCTCTCATACATAATCATACTCACGATAAATACTTTTATAATTCTTCCATGCCACTTAGAAAAATTTGAACATTAGTAGTCGATCAACCAGGCGAGTGGCGGAATACTATTGAAGCATCCGTAAGTCAAATCACAGTGTGCCTTTAGAAATGCGTAACCTTCTCAGGAAATATCAAGTAGTAATAACATTCATATAGTCATCTGAAACCATGCATGTTATCTAAGAATCCATAATCTTCCTTTCAAAACTAAATCGTGACCTTGCACATGCAAAGCTCAATCCCACATAACACACTGCATCTATCATGCCTTCATATGAAAAGCAAAAGAATCTCATAATCAACTCTTAGTCACCAGTAGAATAAATACCCAATTAGTTAGAAGCCTTCCATTTGATCCCATCTAGTAAAAAATAACAATATACAACATGCTCCTCACACCGATATGAAATATCCATCTCAAACCGTGGTAGAAACTATGTAGAACTCTTTGAAACCCATTTGCACAAAACCAAGCCATCAGAACTGAATCTCTCCATCTCAACCAAGCCACACAGGTCTCCAATCCTAAGAGTATCGCTACAAAACCCCTGTAGAGACTCACCACATCATAATCACCTAAAGAACCAATCATATCCATTACTGCACTGATCCAACCTACTACCAAGCTATCCTATTTGTCCGAGTTCCTTCCGAATGACCCTTAAGTGACATTTCTCCTTGCCAAAACACCAGGATCCTTACCCAAAGCTCACGACAAAGATCCTAGCATAAAACCACACCGCCCTAAGGCCCATAAGTTGTTGTATTGCCTCTTAACACCTCAAAAGTACCACAATAAGGACACCAACTATGAAGAGACCTTTAGTGAATCTAAATCCATTTCATTCATCTATGTGTAGCCGGAAAGTTTAATTATGAAATCTATGTGAAAATGATGAATTTTGATATTAATATGAGTAATGTTGACTTTGGTCAACATTTTGGGTAAACGGACCCAGACCCGGACCCGAGATTGGATGGTCTCGGAAGGTCCGTAGGAAAATATGGGACTCGGACGTATGCCCGGAATCAAAATACGAGGTATAGATCCCGAGAAAAGAATTTTTCTGTGAAATTGTTTTTCTGAAATTATTAAGGAAAATGGAAATAAAAATTGATTAAAAGACTATGATATCGGGCTCGTATTTTGGTTCCGACACCCGGTACTCTTATATGGGATTCAAGCGCTTTCTGTAAAATTTGGTTGAAATCGGACGTCATTTGATGTGTTTCGGACTATAAGTTCCAAATTTGAAAGTTTATAAAGTTTAGAAGAAAAACCATGTGTTTTGAGGCGAGATTCTATGCATATGATGTAATTTTGGCGATTTGATCACATGAGTATGTCCGTATGATGTTTTTGTGGTTAAGTGCATGTTTGGTTTGGATCCTCAGGGGCTCGGGTGAGTTTTGGATAGGCATCAGATTGCATTTTCCATTTTTTGAAAATCTGGTATGCTGGCTTTTGTGATTTTCGCAAATGCGAAGGGAGGACTCGCAATTGTGATCATTGCTTCGAAATTGCAAAGTCTGGGAAATTCGGGCACTATCGCAAATGCGTAGGGGGAAGGTTTGGAAATGCAATACCTCCGATCGTAAATACGGAACCCTCGTCTTTTTGCCTGAGTTCGCAAATGTGAATAGAAATGCTGTCATTCCCAAGCCTGCAGTGTTCGCAATTGCGAACCCAGCTTCGCATTTCCCATATCCGCAGCCCAGCAAATTTTATACTTACCCGAATTTTCATCACTTTTCACCATTCTTTCAAAACCCAAATGCCATAGGTGATTTTTCATGAGCAATCTTCGTCCCAAATCATTTGTAAGTTAATTTTTACTCAATTCTTTCAACCTTTAGCATCATTAAACATGTTTTCCACTTGAAATCAAGGATTTTCCTGGGTGAAATTGGGGATTTTGGGTAGAACCTAGGTTTTCCTAAATTTGGGGATTTGGATTTCAATTTGAGGTTCGATTTCAAAACAAATCATAGATATGAACTCGTGGGCGAATGGGTAACCGGGTTTTGGTCCGAACCTTAGGTTTTGACCACGTGGGCCTGAGGGCATTTTGGGAATTTTGGGTAAAACTTTGGGAAATTCATTCTTATGCATTCAAATTGATTTAACTAGCATTTGTTGATACATTTGAGTAATTTATGACTATATTCGAGCGGTTTTGTGGTGAATTTGAGGGGTAAAGCTATACTAGAGGCTTGAGTTGAATTTGGAGCTTTTGAGGTAAGTGTTTGGTCTAACATTGGTTTGAGGGAATAGGAGTAGAGTCTTAATTTGCTAATTGCTACTTGTGGAGTATGGTGCATATGCATGGTGACGAGTATCTATACACTGGTATCTAGCATGACCGTGTGTCCTTATATAGAGATTATCCTAAATTGTTGCGATTCTTCCATGCTTTTTTAATGATTTTTATATACTGTAAAGAGCAAGAGACAGGGATTATGATTACTAAACTCCGTGGAGAAATGCCTGAATTTGTATTACAGATTGAGAAGGTATGTGATATATAATAACTCTTTGGAGCAATGGCTCGGATGTTAAACTGAATTATAAGTGTGAAGTGTAAGAAAGAGAAAGAGTTGATGATTACTCCTTTGCCGGGACGTGTTATTGTTTTTGTTGATTTACCTCCCTTACCGGGGATTTAGTTATGTTGTTATTTTCCCTTGCCGGGTCATTGAGTTTATTGATATTGTTGCCTTGCCGGGATTTAATTGCTTTATTGTATTTCCCTTACCGGGATATTCTTTCCTCGTTTGTTTACTTCTTGCCCCGTATTGGTGATTGCTGTTTGGATAAGAAAATATTGGTGGAGCGGGTTGCACACCGCAACAATGATATTTGAGGATCGGGTTGCACGCTGCAACAATGATATTTGAGGATTGGGTTGCACGCCACAACAATGATATTTGAGGATCGGGTTGCACGCCGCAACAATGATATTTGAGGATTGGGTTGCACGCCACAACAATGATATTTGAGGATCGGGTTGCACGCCGCAACAATGATATTTGAGGATTGGGTTGCACGCCACAACAATGATATTTGAGGATCGGGTTGCACGCCGCAACAATGATATTTGAGGATTGGGTTGCACGCCACAACAATGATATTTGAGGATCGGGTTGCACGCCGCAACAATGATATTTGAGGATTGGGTTGCACGCCACAACAATGATATTTGAGGATCGGGTTGCACGCCGCAACAATGATTTTGAGGATCGGGTTGCACGCCGCAACAATGATATTTGAGGATCGGGTTGTATGCCGCAACAATGATATTTGAGGACCGGGTAGCACACCACAACAAAGATATTTTAGGACCGGGTTGCACGCCTCAACGGTGGTTGACGCCAGTGTGTTTTATTTGAAATATTCGTGTTCTTGAATCGCTATAAATTCTTTGGTTGTTTCTATCTTATATTGTGATTTCCTAGTTATAACTATTGCCTCCCCACTACATGATCCCCCCTTCTGTTTGTTGACTGTTTACTTCCGGTGTTTTCTTTCATTGTATGTATATATTTGAACTGTACAGGTTTATCTGGTGGTTGGGTCCTAGCCTCGTCACTACTTCGCTGGGGTTAGGCCAGGCACTTACTAGCACATGGGGTCGATTGTGCTGATGCTACACTCTGTGCATCTTTTTGCACAGATCCAGGTGTTAGAGCAGCATTTGAGTAGCAGTAGCATTTTGGGAGCGAGTTTCCAGTCTAGGGACATTCGACGTAGCCTTCTTGACATCCGCAGGCCCGGAGTCCTTTCTATTTCATCCAGTTTGTTATCATTATACCATAGTAGACAGTTCTCTACTTCATTCGAACCTTGTATTTAGTATTCTCTGGACATCCGTGAGTATTGTGAAACCAGTCTTGGGTAGATAATTAGTTAGACTTCCGCATTTCTTTCAGTTAATTATATTTGAGACTTCCCCAGTGGCATTTATGGAGCTAATGAACCGAGTGTTCAGGCCTTATTTGGACCTGTTTGTGACAGTCTTCATTGATAATAGTCTAGTGTATTCCCGCAGCCAGGAGGAGCACGAGCAGCACCTCAGAGTGGTTCTTCATACTCTGAAGGATAGTCTGTTATATGCCAAGTTCTCGAAGTGTGAGTTCTGGTTGAGTTCGGTTGCATTTCTGGGACACTTCGTATCAGCAGAGGGTATTCAGGTGGACCCGAAGAAGATTGAGGCAGTCAAAAATTGGCCTCAACCAGCATCAGCTACTGAGATTTAGAGCTTTTTGGGGTTAGCAAGTTATTACCGTCGATTTGTGGAGGGATTTTCATCTATTGCAGCCTTGATGACCAGATTGACCCAGAAAGGTGCCAAGTTCAGATGGTTAGACGAGTGTGAGGCGAGCTTTCAGAAGCACAAGATAGCTCTGACTATGACACCGATATTTGTTTTGCTCACAGGCTCAGGGCCTTATATAGTTTATTGTGATGCTTCCTGTATTAGGCTTGGTGCGATATTGATGCAGGATGGCAGAGTTATTGCTTATGCTTCGAGGAAATTGAAGATCTACGAGAAGAATTATCCGGTTCATTATCTAGAGTTGGCAGCCATTGTTCATGCTTTGAAGATTTAGAGGCATTACTTATATGGTGTGACGTGTGAGGTGTACACTGATCACAAGAGTCTGCAGTACTTGTTCAAGCAGAAGGAGTTGAACTTGAGGCAGTGGAGGTGGTTGGAGCTATTAAAGGATTATGATGTTACTATTTTGTACCACCCCGGGACAACCAATATGGTGGCCGATGCATTGAGTAGGAAGTTCGCGAGCATGGGTAGCCTTGCTTATGTTCTGATCAGCCAGAGACCGCTAGCTTTGGATATTCAGGCCTTTTGTGAGGTTGGATATTTCTGTGCCTAGCAGAGTATTAGCTTCCACGGTCGCTCGTTCTACATTATTGGAGCGTATCCGTGATCGGCAGTTTGATGATTCCCATTTGTGTGTCCTGAGAGACACGATGCAGTGTGGAGGTGCCATGAAGGTAGATGATGATGGTGTTTTAAGGTTGTAAGGGCAAGTTTGTATGCCCAATGTCAATGGGATTTGATAGTTGCTCTTAGCGGAGGCCCATAGTTCTCGGTATTCTTTTCATCCGCGCGTTGCGAAGATGTACCAGGACTTTCGGCAACATTATTGGTGGCGCAGGATGAAAAGATATTATTACATATGTGGCTAGGTGTTTGAACTGTCAGCAGGTCAAGTTTGAGCATCAGAGGCCTGGTGGTTTGTTTCAGAGGAATGAGCTTCCCGAGTGGAAGTGGGAGAAGTTTGATGCTATTTGGGTCATTATTGATAGGTTGACCAAGTCAGTACATTTTATTCCTGTTGCAGCAACTTATTCATCGGAGAGGCTAGCTGAGATCTACATCCAAGAGATTGTTCGCCTTCATGGGGTGCCGGCATCTATCATTTTGGACCGGGGTACGTAGTTTACCTCGTGCTTTTGGAGAGCAGTTCAGCAGGAGTTGGGCACCCAGGTTCAGTTGAGCACAACGTTCCATCCTCACACGGACGGCCAGTCCTAGAGGACTATTCAGATATTAGAGGATATTATCCGAGCTTGTGTCATTGATTTTGGAGGCTCGTGGGATCAGTTTTTGCCTTTAGCAGAGTTCTCCTACAACAACAGCTACCGGTCCAGCATTCAGATGGCTCTATATGAGGCATTGTATGGTAGGCGATATCGGTCTCCAGTCGGATGGTTTGAGTTGGGAGAGGCTCGATTATTTGGTACAGATTTAGTTCAGGGGGCCTTGGATAAGGTGAAGATCATTCAGGACAGGCTTCGTTCGGCTCAGTCGCGACAAAAGAGTTATGTGGATCGTAAGGTTCGAGATGTAGCTTTCATGGTTAGTGAGCGGGTCTTGCTCCGAGTGTCACCTATGAAGGGCGTGATGAGATTTGGGAAGAAGCGCAAGCTTAGCCCTAGTTTCATTGGCCCATTTGAGATTCTAGATCGTGTGGGAGAGGTGGCTTATAGACTTGCCTTGTCACCTAACTTGTCAGCCGTGCATCCAGTTTTTCATGTATCCATGCTTCAGAGGTATCACGACGATCTAGCCCATATGTTAGATTACAGCACTGTCCAATTGGACAAGGATATGCCTTATGAGGAGGAGCCGGTGGCTATTTTAGACAGGCAGGTTCGATAGTTGAGGTCGAAAAGTTTTCCTTCAGTGCGTGTTCAGTGGAGAGGTCAGCCTTCTGAGGCATCGACCTGGGAGTCCGAGTCTGATATGCGGAGCCGTTATCCTTATCTATTTCCCGACTCAGGTACTTCTTTCTTTTGTCCGTTCGAGGATGAACGGTTGTTTTAGAGGTGGAGAATGTGACGACCCAAAGAGACCGGATTTCTCCCTTTTTCCATGCTTCCGAGGCTTTGAAAACCTCGCTTTTAGTTGCCTTGATTTGCGTTCACAGTCCGGGCGCGTAGCCGGACAGCTTAAATATGAAATCTGTGTGAAAATGATGAATTTTTGATATTAATATGAGTAATATTGACTTTGGCCAACATTTTGGGTAAACGGACCTGGAGCCGAGATTGGACGGTCCCGAAAGGTCCGTAGGAAAATATGGGAGTCGGGCATATGCCCGGAATCGAAATCCGAGGTGTAGAGCCCGAGAAAAGAATTTTTCTGTGAAATTATTTTTCTAAAATTATTAAGGAAAATGGAAATGAAAATTGATTAAAAGACTGTGATATCGGGCTCTTATTTTTGTTCCGACGCCCGGTACAACTCTTATATATGATTCAAGCGTTTTCTGTAAAATTTGGTTGAAATCGGACATCGTTTGACGTGTTTCGGACTATAAGTTCCATATTTGAAAGTTTATGAAGTTTAGAAGAAAAAACATGTGTTTTGAGGAGTGATTCTATGCATATGATGTTATTTTGGCGATTTGATCGCACGAGTAAGTCCGTACAATGTTTTTGATGTTGAGTGCATGTTTGGTTTGGAGCCCTGGGGCCTCGGGTGAGTTTTGGATAGGCATCGGATTTCATTTTCCATTTTTTGAAAATCTGGTACGCTGGCTTCTGTGATTTTTGCAAATGCGAAGGGAGGACTCGCAATTGCAAGCTCGCAAATGCGAACATTGCTTCGCAATTGCGAAGTTTGGGAAATTCGAGCACTATCGCAAATGCGTAGGGGGAAGGTTCGCAAATGCAATACCTCTGATCGCAAATGCGGAACCCCGTCTTTTTACTTGAGTTCCCAAATACGAACAGAAATGCCACAATTCCCAAGCCTGCAGGGTTTGCAATTGTGAACCCAACTTCGCATTTCCCATATCAGCAGCCCAACAAAATTTTATACTTAGCCGAATTTTCTTCACTTTTCACCATTCTTTCAAAACCCAAACGCCATAGGCAATTTTTCAAGAGCAATCGTCATCCCAAATCATTTGTAAGTTGATTTTTACTCAATTCTTTCAATCTTTAACATTATTAAACATGTTTTCCACTTAATATCAAATATTTTCCTGGGTGAAATTGGGGATTTTGGGTAGAACCTAGATTTTCTTAAATTTGAGGATTTGGACCTGAATTTGAGGTTCGATTTCAAAACAAATCATAGATATGAACTCGTGGGGGAATGGGTAACCGGGTTTTGGTCCAAACCTCGAGTTTTGACCACGTGGGCCTGGGATCATTTTTGGAATTTTTGGGCAAAACTTTGGAAAATTCATTCTTATGCATTCAAATTGATTTAACTAGCATTTCTTGATACATTTGAGTAATTTGTGACTAGATTCGAGCGGTTCTGTGGTGAATTCGAGGGGAAAAGCTATACTAGAGGTTTGAGTTGAGTTTTGAGCTTTCGAGGTAAGTGTTTGGTCTAACTTTTGTTTGAGGGAATAGGAGTAGGGTCTTAATTTGCTAATTGCTATTTGTGGAGTATGATGTATAGTCATGGTGACGAGTATCTATACACTGGTGTCTAGCATGACCGTGTGTCCTTATATTGAGATTATCCTGAATTGTTGTGATTCTTCCATGCTTATTTGATTATTCCTATATACTGTAAAGAGCATGAGACAGGGTTTATGATTACTAAACACCGTGGAGAAATGACTCGAGTTGTATTACAGATTGAGAAGGTATATGATATATATTGACTCTTTGGAGCGATGGCTCAGATGTTAAAGTGAATTATAAGTGAGAAGTGTAAGAAAGAGAAAGAGTTGATGATTACTCCTTTGCCGGGATATGTTATTGTTTTTGTTGATTTACCTCCCTTGTCGGGGATTTAGTTGTGTTGTTATTTTCCCTTGCCGGGACATTGATTTTATTGATATTGTTCCCTTTCCGGGATTTAATTGCTTTGTTGTATTTCCCTTGCCGGGATATTCTTTCCTTGTTTGTTTACATCTTGCCTCGTATTTGTGACTGTTGTTTGGATAAGAAAGTATGATATTGGTGGAGCGGGATGCACGCCGCAACAATGATATTTGAGGATCGAGTTGCACGCCGCAACAATGATATTTGAGGATCAGGTTGCACGCCGCAACAATGATATTTGAAGATTGGGTTGCACGCCGCAACAATGATATTTGAGTACCGGGTAGCAAGCCGCAACAATGATATTTGAGGACCGGGTTGCACGCCGCAACGATGGTTGACGCCAGTGTGTTTTATTTGAAATATTCATGTTCTTGAATCGCTATATATTCTTTGGTTGTTTCTATCTTATATTGTGATTTCCTAATTATAACTGTTGCCTCCCCACTACATGATCCCCCCTTCTGTTTGTTGACTGTTTACTTCCGGTGTTTTCTTCTGTTGTATGTATATATTTGAACTGTACATGTTTATCTGGTGGTTGGGTCCTAGCCTCGTCACTACTTCGCCGGGGTTAGGATCGGAACTTACCAGCACATGGGGTCGGTTGTTCTGATGCTACACCCTGTGTATCTTTTTGCACAGATCCAGGTGTTGGAGCAACATTTGAGTAGCAGTAGCATTTTGGGAGCGAGCTTCCAGTCCAGGGACATTCGAGGTAACTTTGCTGACGTCCTCATGCCCGGAGTCCTTTCTATTTCATCCAGTTTGTTATCACTGTACCATAGCAGACAATTCTATGCTTCATTTGAACCTTGTATTTAGTTATTCTCTAGACGTCCGTGAGTATTGTGACACCAGTCTTGGGTAGAGGATTTGTTAGACTTCCGCATTTCTTTCAGTAAATTATATTTGAGACTTCCGCTTTATTGTTAAATGCTTTATTGTTGTTAATATTGTCGATGTTCGCTAAAGAGGTATTTGTTAATTGGCTTGCCTAGCTCCTATTAGTAGGCGCCATCACGACTACTGAGGGTGGGAAATTTAGGTCGTGACAAAAGAACTAACCCCACCTTAACACAACCGAGCATATTCCTACTCCATGCGCACTACATCCTTCACGAATAATAACTCAATCATTCCATGATTCCCATATACTCATAAAGTGTAATACACCATGTATACATAATTTTTTTTGCTCAAGTCATCTCGAAATCTGGCTCTGGAAGTTATAACCGATCCACAAATATGCCTCTGACCAAAACAAATACAACACGTAACCATGCAATCAGATCATCGATAGCAGACTCCCTTACTCAAAGCCATAGATCAAAACTCTCGATAACTCACAATGACCATACTCTATTATTGCCATAATGTCACAGTGAGATTCAGCTAAATCCTTCATAAGCTCATGTAACACAAATCATATAGTACCTCAAATCATCTACTAAGCTCGCATTCATCCTCATAACAGTCAGGTCACCTTTCTCAACCAATCCAAACTAAAATCGGAACACCTATACCCACTAGTAGAAAAGAAAGCCTCCATACAACATCATACGGATCACACATCCATAGATTACCCCGCATGCGATAACCCACCTGCTTAGCCTCAAACTAACATCTCTCTATACCTTTTCACAACCACAACTACTACGAAATTACTTAATCTTCCTAAGTCTGAATTCATCAACAAGACATGAAATTCTACTTTATCCCACAAATGAAATAACATGAAAGAATATCTCAAAAACCTTCAATACTCAAGATTGTATGACACATCCACAATAATCGAGCATCCAATAGTCCTTGTCACATCTCAAGCAAAATCTTCCCGTCATATTCAAACCATCTGAACCCATCCTGGAGTCACATCTTACTCATTATATAGCCATCCAACCACTCATCGAGCCACCAATGGACATAGAAGTCCAAAAGCACATGCTCACACAACTAAAACTACCGAGCCTAAGTTGCAGTCCAAATCGGGCCTCAATTCCTCCAGATTGGCCCATTACCAAGATGTATAAAACATTTCACGCACCGCATCCATGGAATCCACAATCTGTCGATGTACAACTAATACCAAGTGTTCACATGCCCATACGAGTGAGTGGAAGGAATTCAAAAAGATACACCACAAATGAAATAACATGAAAGAATATCTCAAAAACCTTCAATACTCAAGATTGTATGACACATCCACAATAATCGAGCATCCAATAGTCCTTGTCACATCTCAAACAAAATCTTCCCGTCATATTCAAACCATCTGAACCCATCCTGGAGTCACATCTTACTCATTATATAGCCATCCAACCACTCATCGAGCCACCAATGGACATAGAAGTCCAAAAGCACATGCTCACACAACTAAAACTACCGAGCCTAAGTTGCAGTCCAAATCGGGCCTCAATTCCTCCAGATTGGCCCATTACCAAGATGTATAAAACATTTCACGCACCGCATCCATGGAATCCACAATCTGTCGATGTACAACTAATACCAAGTGTTCACATGCCCATACGAGTGAGTGGAAGGAATTCAAAAAGATACACTACAAGCTGAATCAATGTCGCACGATAAGAAAATAAAGATGGGAGGTTTATCCTAAATTCCCTATAGCCTCTTGAATATAGGTATAGACGTCATCATACTGATCCTCAAGACTCAAGACTCTACTAGACACTTGCTCATGACTCATAAAATATATGAACCTAGATATCTAATGTCAACTTGTCATAACCTAAAATTCAACTAGTCTAATGACACCTAACTAACCCGCTAGGTAAGGCAATTAACAATAAACCATAATATAATGATAATGATAGATTCAAAAATGAAATAGCTAAATTTTATACAATTTTTGAAAGACTGGCAGTACAAATCATGAGCTTCGTAGACTTAGAGTTTACAAAGCTGGTAGGAAATAGATACATCATCTGTTCGAAATGTACATGAACGGATGTATAAATCTAAAGTTACCAAGAACAAGAGGAATGTAGATACATCTTGAATGCCATCTCCCGCCACTTAAATCAATATCAGCTTTAAAATCTACTCGCAAGGTGCAGAAGTGAGTATAAGTACAACTGACCTCTTGTACTCAATAAGTAACAAACCTAACCTTAGGTTGAGAACTGCAACAAGCTCGGACAATGGTTAAAGTCGAACTCCAATAGCCAAGAATAACTCGTAACTAAATAATAAAAGCAACACAAGTAATAACTCAAAGATATGAAGCTCAGCTCGTTCACAGTTACGGAAAAATAGGCATTGTTTTCAGGTATAACAATAAAACCCAAATCTTTCACCGAAATTACCAAAATATAAGTAAATAAAAAAATTGTAATTTTTCCCAAAAATATTCAACAATAGATGATATATTTCATTCTCAGATAGCATGAGGAAAGTAAATCTCTAAGCTTAGATGTCAATGTGCATGTGAAATCATGAATGTCATAAAAATCATCTAGCATGAGGAAATGCATCTTTATGCCTGTATGCTAAGTATGTATGTCAAATGCAATGCATCACAATGATGAACTCATGTACTCAGACTCTCAAAGTACTCAATCTCGTTGTCTCTCACTTCCACTAATCATGCTCAATCACTCAGCACACTCAGTCACTTAGCATTCACTGCTACTATGCCATCCTCCGGAGGCCGGATCCTGCCCAAGCGCTAATATAAGCTAACATGGCCTGCTATGGCGTGTAGCCCGATCCTATCATGAATTAATAGAAAACCTTGTAGAGTGCACCCCGATCCCATTATGAATCAATAAAATATGTTGCGGCGTGCATCCTGATCCCATCAATAATAATAATGACTATAAGGCCTGCTTTGGCGTGCAGCCCGAACCATATAATAATAATAATAATAATAATAATAATAATAATAATAATATATAAAGTTAATATGGCCTGCTATGACGTTGAGCTTGATCCACCATATCTCTCACAACACGGCTCTCAGACCCAAACTCATTTATCATTCTCTTTAGCCTTTCGAGCTCACCAATCTCATTTCAATCAGCCCAAACAATGATAACATGATGTGATAACAAAGGATAACAGAGACTGAGATATGGTATGAGAATGAATGAATGTGACTGAGTATGTAACTACAATTTAAGCAAATAACTCAACAACAGAGATGACCCTAGTAGGTCCCAACATAATAAGCATATAGCCTAATTATGATTTCTAAAATGATTCACAACTTAATTTTTGAACACGTAGAGAGTTCATGGATTGAAATAGGATTAGGTAACTCCACAATATCATAGACTCAACTGAGTCATAATTCATACGATGCACGCCCGTCACCTAGCATGTGAGTCACCTCATCACCAAACTCATAACACGTATGTTCAGGGATTCATACCCTCGGCACCAAGTTTAGAAGTATGACTTACCTCGAACAAGCCGAATCCAATACCAAGAAAGTCAAACGATACTCTAGAAATGCCATCCCGCGCATATCGACCTCTGAACGGCTTGAAGCTAGCCAAATCAACTCAAGAACATCAAATAATGCGAAATGAAACAAACCCAATCAATAAAGGTCAAATCTTTGATCAAAAGCCCAAAGTCAACTAAAAAGTCAACAAAAGTCTGCCTTGAATTTTGAATCCAAGCTTACCCGAGCGAAGCCCAAACTAATACAAGCTCACACAAATAAAAACCAACTCAGTCGGAGTTCGATAGCTCAAACAATTTGCCAAACTATCGCTCTTGGGTGTTCATAACCCAAGAGTCCAACCCACACTAGTTGGGTCCCATAACTCTCAAAATACTCCTTCAAAACTCGCCAAATTCGAGTATGTTGTTTTCCTAGTATAGGAGAACAAAACCCTAAAAGGAATCGGGAAATAAACGCCTTTAACTCCTTTCCAATTTTTAAAATTTAGGACATAACCCTAGTTCTTGATTTAAAGTTAGGGGTTTCAATTAAAATCATGGATAAAAGTTTAAACCTAGGGAATGAATCAAAGGGAAATGTTAGGTTATGGTTTAGACCTTACCCTATGAAAGAAACTTGAAGAACATCCTTGAATTCTTTCAATCCCAAACTTTCAAGATGAGAAAAATTCCAACAACATCAATAGCCAAAGATGCCCAGTTGTGCCTTGTTTCTTGTAGCAAATGACTTGAAACTCTCTTTTACTGCATCCAATAGATTCCTTGTGAAATTACAGTCAAGTTAGGCTTTTGAATCACTCGATTTGACTTTATAATGAAGGGTATAAGTTAATTTCAATATTTGAAAATAGTGTAAATTTTTAAATACACATTCAGTGGCAATTTCGTAATTAATTTTTAATAATTTGGCAACCCAATTCTTAGGAAAATGACCCCAAATTTCTCATACGATTCCGAAACTTGATGATTTTAGTTGCTATGGTTCCAAAATTACGATACGGATAATAATGGTTTAGTTGAACATGAATCAAAGGTTGTTTGCTCCATATGGTAACCTTATGCTCAAATCGACGTCGTAACCGAAAACAATTACCATACAACCCAAACTTATCCAAAACTCATCAAAATTTAACCAAAGTTTGTGGACATGTCCAAAATCATCATACAAACTTATTGTAATAACTAAAACCCGATTCCGAGTTCGTTAACACAAAAGTCAAACCTTGGTCAACTCTTCCAACTTAAAGCTTCTAAAACGAGAATCATTCTTCCAAATCCATCCCGAACCACTCGAAAACTGAAATCAACCATACACGTAAGTCATAATACATAATATAAATCTACTCAAAGTCTCAAATCACCGAATATAACTTTTAAGCTCAAGACGATCGATCAGGTCATTAAATATCTCCTCTTTTCCCCTTTTTGCTTTTTTCAATGCCCACCACCATTGTTCTCTCTATAAGAGATAAAGAAGATTTTTGTCACATATAGCAGAGAAAATTGATTCCTGATAGAGTATTTTTTTTGAGAATGATATAGGATTTAACGACATGACCGGTCATTTTGAGCCCTAGCGCGTTGTTTAGCAGTCTGAGGCCATGAGCAGCTTCATTTCAGGAATTGTGACTGGTTTGCATGGTCGAAATTTAAATTCAGGAACGTCGGAGTTAAGTTTAAATGAAAATTCTCATTTGAGAAGCTTAAAGTTGAAAGAATGAACTAGGATTGAAATTTTGAGTAAACAACCTCAGAATCAGGATCTGAAGGTTCCAGCAGGTTCGTATGATAATTTTGAACTAGGGCGTATGCCCGGATTGGGTGTTGGGTAACCCGGGAGCGTTTTGGCGCCTATTGTGGAAGTTAGCAATTTAGAAGGAATTTCTTAAGTTTGGCTTGGAGTGAATTTCAGTGTTATCGATATCCATTTAGGATTTCGAGTTTGGGAATAGCTCCGTATGGAGATTCTGGAGTAAGGAGCGCGATCGGAAGTGAATTTAGAGGTCCGTAGGTCCTTTTGGGGCAATTTGGCTAAAGTTAGAATTTGAAAGTTTTGGAGAAGTTTGACCGGAGGTTGACTTTTTGATATCGGGGTCGGAATCTGATTTCGAAGGTTGGAGTAGGTCCGCAACGTCAAGTGTGACTTGTGCAAAACTTTAAGTCAATCGGACGATATTTGATAGGTTTAAACATCGAAAATAGAAGTTGGAAAGTTCAAAGTTCATAAAGCTCGAATCGGGGTGTAATTCATGGTTTTACCATTGTTTGTTATGATTTGAGGCCTCGAACAAGTCCGTAATGTGTTTTGGGACTGGTTGGTATGATTGGTTGGTGTCCCGGGGGCCTCGGGTGGATTCCATGAGGTTAACAGATCAAAAATGGAATTTTGAAGAAGGCTGAAGGATCTGGTTGCTGGTGTTTTCGCTTCTGCGGAAATGGGACCACAGAAGCGGATGAGGAAGCCGCAGAAGCGGTTTTGTTCGAAGGATTTTGGACCGCAAATGCGGTCAAGGTTTCGCAGAAGCGGGATCGCATCTGCGGAAGAGAGGATCACAAAAGCAAAAAATGGGGGATGAGCCCAGTACCGCAGAAGCAGCTTTCGACCGCAAAAGCGGAACCGCATAAGCGGTTATATTTTCGCAGAAACAGAAGCAACTGGGGCAGTGTAATGTTTTAAGTTCGGGGTTGAGCTCATTTCAGCCCCATTTTTCTTCCATTGTAGTCGATGGGGAGCAGCTTGGGATGCCATTTTCGTCACTTGTCATGAGGTAAGTAATTTATGCTAGCTTTGAGTTAAATACAAGGTTTATACATGGATTTAGGCATGGAAATTAGTATAAAAATTTGGGATTTTGGTGAAAAACCTAGAAAAATCATATTCTTGGAATTTAGCCACGATTTTGAGTATGGAATTAAGAGTTAATTTTTTATTTGAGTTCCTAAGGTCATGGGTATTCTTTATCTTCGAGAAATTTTGGAATCCGGGCACGTGGACCCCAGGGCATTTTTGTCAACTTTTCGTTCGGGGTTAGGAATGGTTATAAATTGGGTTGTAAAGTATAATTTAGCATATATTAATGGATTTATATGATCGTTGGCTAGTTTTGGAGCATTGTGCGTTGGTGCAAGTCTTCGGAAGAATGTAGAATGCCGGTTGCGGATCTTCGGAGCGAGGTGAGTCTCCTTCCTAATCTTGTGAGGGATAATTTATCCCATAGGTGAGTTAAATTTGTTATGTGCTCCTATTTATCGGGGGCTACGTGCGTACGAGGTGACGAGAGTCCGTGCATAGCTACTATTATGCTATTATCCGGGTAGTCTAGGATACTATAGCATGTTATACTTGAATAAATTATGAACTCATTGATGACTTGAATTGTTTAAATCACCTTTGATTAGTAAGCAAATTTAAAAGAGATTAAACATCATTTTCTGAATTGTTAAATAGAGAATTGGCCTTTCTTGGATAATTGCTCCATGTTGAATTCTTGACTGACTGTCTGTTTGTGTGTGTTTATTTTGGACCGGGCCGAATGCCTCGGCAGATTAATAGATATATCTATAGGCGCACCGTCGACCCCCAGCAAGTGCACATTTATTTTTGTTGGATCGGGCTGTCGCCTCGGTATGATTTGCTCATGATTGTATTGCTGCCTGGAATTATTTAAGTCGTTACATGCCTCACTCTGGCTCGAGATCATCTTGTTAATAATGAAAAGAAATCTTGGAAAATTTCCTATGAAATAATTACGTGTTCACTTGTTTCTTCTATCTGGATAAAAATCATGTTAGAAAATAAATCCACTGTTCGATATGTATATATTGAGAATAAATAACCGTTGGACCATTAGAGTGTGTCAAAGTTTAACATCTCGTCTCTACCCCTTCGGTATTAGGCGGGACACTCACTAAGTACACGTTGATTACGTATTCATACTACACTTCTGTGCATTTTTGTTACACATGTATATATATACCTCTAGCAGCCTATTGGGCATAGCAGCATGGATGGCGCTAGGACTAGGTGAGCTGCATCATTGAGGTGACCGCAGCTAGAGTAGTTCCTTCCAATGTATTGTATTTACTTTCGGACCACTGTATTTTTGGCGGATGTTGTATTTTATTTCTCTTATCAGTAGTCGCTCATGTACTTGTGACACCGGGTTTCTGGGATGGTTTACAACGGATTTGTACTAACTATTATTATTTAAATTTGAATTCTAGTAGTGAACTTTTATTTATAAAAATGGAAGGAAAAACCTTAGATTTTCAAAAGTATTAAAAGAGGAATTAATTGATAAGTTAGTTGGCTGGCCTGACAGAGGTGTCCGGCGCCACCACGACCATTAGTGGATTTTTGGTCGTGACAAAATGGTATCAGAGCACTACGTTCCCGTCGGTCTCATGAGTCATGAGCAAGTCTAGTATAGTCTCGCGGATCGGTACGGAGACGTCTGTACTTATCCTCGGGAGGCAGCATGATTGTTATGAGTACTTCCCTTCTTGATTTTCTTATCATGCGGTTCGATTCCTTTGAGGCTTATGCCTTTGATTCCTTCCCACTCAATCTTACGCGACGCCAGCGCTTTTTATAAATTGAATGTTGAAGAATTGTAATGGCACTACAAATGTGGTGCGGGATGATTTTCCCGGTATAGTTGATTGGACTATTATAGTCGCATTTTGGAGGGATATTCTATTGTTTCAGCTCAGTAATAGAACTTCCAAGAACCTTGAGGCTAGGCATAGGTTGCCATGATGCTTATGAGCGATTATACTGCAGTGTTGTTGTAATGGTAGGGTTTTGCCCATGTGTCGGGTAGTGAATGAATTGAAGGGAGGTTTACTCAGCGTGTAATCAAGGGATTCAGTATTTTATTCCCGCAGGGGAAAGTCAATCGAACTGAGGATGGCCAGATGGGGACTGGTGGAAATAATGAAACGTGGTAATTGCAAGCGTGGTTTTGTTCTCCTCTATATTGGGGTGCTGTTGTCCTAATTGAATGCTTTAAGCTTGTCAATGTTATGATCTGCTACAATTCGCCTTGGGGCAAGATATTGTGAAATAGTATTGAAGATAAAACTGTCAGATATCGCATGATGCGGTGGATTAAGGTCGAATAAGAATTTCTAATGTTGACGACTCGATAAAGATGACCTTTGGAAAGGTTTAAATTGGCAGCAATGGTGGATTCAAGTGCCATGAAGATAGATTTCATTTAAGGCAACAATTGAGCAATAAAATAAGGAAGGACATGTGGGAAGTGTCAGGTGGTGTTTAAAACTTCTGGAAGGCCAAGTATGAGGAGCAAGGTCGAGTGGTTAATTAAAGAGATGAGTTTCGCCAAAGTGGGAGAGTGGCGAGGGATGCATATGGGCTTGGTAGTAGGATGACTATGCTCTTAAAGCGAGTTAGGATCGAGTTGGGGGATTTTAATGATTAGTGGTTGAAGCCTGCGGGTATGATGTGAAGTATGGGCTATTATATGGCAGAAGATTGATGTGGCGGAAGGAGCTGCTTGAAATGGAGGAGGGTGCAGCATAACCCTGAATTGGAAAGATGTTGCCGCACAGTTAATTGAAGTCCGCGAGGGGCGTATGGGCTTGTGCAGCTGGAAGGTAAGCTCGGACTCAGGATGGGCTATTGGTGTCATAGTGAATGTTCCCCGTGCAGCGGCATGGGAAGATATCAGGAGGTGATTCCCCTAGGTGGGTTATTCCCCATGAGCAAGTTAGCAGTCGCATGGTTGGCGAAGCTTCTGCAAAGAATTATATTGGTTGTTCAACAAAGGGATCGATCGTGCGAACGTGGTTGATGATTCAGAATATGAAAGATGGGGATTTACAGGGAGATTCTGAGAAATTTTGATAAGTTATGGCGCGAGGTTATGCCAATAAGAGGTAAAAAGGTTGGGCGAACTCAAGAATGGTGAAATGATGGCTTCTAGCTAAGTGGGAGAGTCCCACCGCTTATGATTGGGCTGTATGATTAACTACTTGTGTGATTTCTGGTTATTAGCATATTGATGGATTAATTTAGCTACAAGAAAGGACCATAAGTAGTAAATTGAGCGAAGGAATTATTAAGGATGTGCTATGGTTAGCCTTATGGGCTCATGTTCGAACTTGGGAAAAGATTCAGAATTTATGCCTTGTATAGAAGCCGGTTTAAAGGGGAGCGGTTCTACCAGGTGCTTCGTTGAGAGGGTATTAATGTGCTTGAAGATTCATGGAGTTGATTATATTTGGGACCATGTCATGGCGGGTGGCTCTCAGTAACGGTCCTAGTGAATTCAAGAGGTAAGGTGTGGTGACTAATGATGTCGAGCTTGTAGGTACAATTAAGAATCAAACTTTGTAGCAGTTTATGAGAAGATGCCCAGGATGTTCTATGATATTTTGACTTGTGGCGTAGCATTTGAGGGATATGGAATAATTCGTGGGAATGGAGATAGCCTGGTCTCGTGATTCAAGGTCACTCGGGGCGAGTGTAGATAGAGTATGTTATGTGTTGAATGGAGTTAGTCTTATTTTTATTGCATGCAAGGAGGAATTGGAGGAAGGTAAATTGATTAGCCATAGTTGAATTGGCATATTGGGGCCAATGATCAGTTCGGTCCGTGAGATCAAGTTATGTGTATGATTTGTGGAGGTACGTGTGAGGCCTGTCGGCCGCCGTGATTGATGATTTATCAGGGGCATTCTTCTGTTGTGGCTTGTAAGTGGAAGTGGATTCCGGAAGGGCTATGGTGGCTTGGACCACTATTTACAGATTTGCATATCCTACGGTAATGGGAATTTACCTGTATGTTGCTATGATTCTCCTAAAGTGAGTTAAGTGAAAAGTTCGTATATGCCGAAGTGTTAAAATATTAATGAATTCAGAGTTATGATAAAAATCATATTCTATCGTATGCTGGCACGTTGGGTGCAGTAAGTAGCATGGAAATACGAAGTGAGGATCAAGGTTGCAGTTCAGTGTTGAGAAGGATGTCACGGGCTTGGATGAGCAAGGAAAGGGTTGAATGATTAGAGTAAATTGGAATTGTCCTCAGCGTCACCTGAGATCGATGTGTTGAGGAAGAGGTTTTGCATCCTGGTTAAGGATTCTGGATCGCTTTTCAGCGTTAGTGCGTCTGATGGTTTAGATGTGCAGACCAGTTATTTATTTTGGAAGATTGTGGGAGCGTGTCCCACGGGAAGATTGTATAAGTATGACATGTAGTCACTTGATTAGCTAAAGATTTAAACCAAGTTTGAGGATTGTGGTAATATTATTAATTTGAGAATTTATGCCTGGAGGGCACTTTGTATATTGGGTTATGAACTGAGGAGGTTGCTCCGGTTATGATGGTTATTCTTACGTGATATGAGGCAAAAGGGGGTTACTATCGACCTTTGAAAGTTCATTGGCCAAGTTGGTGCAATCAAAAATCGGCTTGAGATTGGTGGATTGATTTATTTGTGACCAAGGCTTTATATCAGGCCAGTGGTGTTCGTTTCAGCGAGCGTTCCCTATGGAGGAACAGTTGGGGTGTTATTTTGTCATCGGCTATTCCAGGTAATGGTGTATTGCGCCGTATGAGTTGTGAGATGGCTTAGTAAATTCTTATGTGTTGAGGTTCCACGTTGCAATGATGTTATGTGAGCAGGATGACTCTTGAGATTTAGTTCTTGTATCGCACCTTAGTTGTGCTTGAGTTTTGTAGCCCATAGCGCTATGTGTTTTCTCAGGGATATTACTATGCAATTACCGTGCTTACCATCAAAATTTTATATTTTAATTGGAATGAGCAGATTTAGCTCGAAGTGCAATCTCCTTATGTGAGATCTATGCGTGGATCGGGTGGCACGCCACAACAGGTATGTTATTTAGATCGGGTTGCGCACCGCAACAGTGTGATGTCGAGTCTGCTTTTTCTATATGCTATTTCTTTGTTTTTTTCTCTTCCTATCTTTTAAAGAAAGTTCGTATTAGTGCTGGGGTTAGGTAGTTCCTTCCAGAGTTCGGTTTCCATTTGTGCCATGTTCGGATTGGTGGCCTATTGGCACATTGTGGAGTCATATGAGACTTGTAATCACATTCAGAGTGGCTTATTGCCTGAGCAGTTCATACTGGTAAGATGAGATTGTGGGATTTAGGATCAGTGCAATCTGATTATATGAAGTATATTAAGGAGCGAAGATCATTATTTGGTTTAGAATGTGGTAACGTTTCTTATCAGAAGTATAGACTCGATTATTTGTTGACTCGGCAGTTGATTATGAATTTTGGCATCTCATCGGTCGTGGCGGTATTGTAATGGTTAGAGTAAAACCTATGTAGGTCATGAGGTGCAATGGGAGCATCAAATTTGTGGAATTTCGATTAATTCAAACAGAAATGTTATTGTGGTCCTATGGGTAAAGTGATGCAAAGTGTGAATTCGGCAGAGTTATGCAGTCATGTTTGAGTACAACGTACAATGATTGATACGGTGATCGTATGTTGGAAAAAGGCCTGACATAGAATTCCGGATGTTGGAATTGGGCTCTAAGGCTTAATTACTTGAATAAAAGGGGGTGTCTTCAGAATTTATCAAGCTAATGTGCTCAATTGAGTTGTGGTAGCACGGGAAGGTGAATGAGGTGCTAAACAGTGATTTCAGACTACTCCAGTGTAGTTCTCAGCACGTTCGAGGACGAACGTATGCTTAAGTGGGAGAGAATGTAACGACCCGGCCGGTCGTTTTGAGCCCTAGCGCGTCGTTCAGCAGTCTGAGGCCATGAGCAGCTTCATTTCTGGTATTGTGACTGGTTCGCATGGTCGGAATTTAAATTCAGGAAGACCGGAGTTAAGTTTAAATGAAAATTCTCATTTGAGAAGTTTAAAGTTGAAAGAATGAACTAGGATTGGAATTTGAGTAAACAACCTCAGAATCAGGATCTGAAGGTTCCAGTAGGTTTGTATGATGATTTCGGACTTGGGCGTATGCCCGGATTGGGTTTTGGGTAACCCGGGAGCGTTTTGGCACCTATTGCGGAAGTTAGCTTTTTAGAAGGAATTTCTTAAGTTTGGCTTGGAGTACATTTCAGTGTTATCGATGTCCGTTTGGGATTCCGAGTCTGGGAATAGCTCCGTATGGTGATTCTGGAGTTGGGAGCGCGATCGGAAGTGAATTTAGAGGTCCGTAGGTCCTTTTGGAGCAATTTGGCTAAAGTTAGAATTTGAAAGTTTTTGAGAAGTTTGACCGGAGGTTGACCTTTTGATATCGGGGTCGGAATCCGATTCCGAAGGTTGGAGTAGGTCCACAACGTCAAGTGTGACTTGTGTGCAAAATTTTTAGTCAATCAGACGTAATTTGATAGGTTTAAATATTGGAAATGGAAGTTGGAAATTTCAAAGTTCATAAAGCTCGAATCGGGGTGTAATTCACGATTTTAGCATTGTTTGTTATGATTTGAGGCCTCGAGCAAGTTCGTAATGTGTCTTGGGATTGGTTGGTATGATTGGTTGGGGTCTCAGGGGCCTCGGGTGGATTCCGGGTGGTTAACGGATCAAAAATGGAATTTTAAAGAAGGTTGAAGGATCTTGTTGCTGGTGTTTTCGCTTCTGCGGAAATGGGACCGCAGAAGCGGCTGAGGGAGCCTCAGAAGCGGATTTGTTCGAAGGATTTTGGAGGTTCCGCAGAAGCGGGACTGCATCTGTGGAAAAGAGTATCGCAGAAGCGGAAAACGGGGGCTGAGCCCAGGACCGCAGAAGCGGCTTTCGACCGCAAAAGCGGAACCGCATAAGCGGTTATATTTCCGCAGAAGCGGAAGCAGCTGGGGCAGTGTGATGTTTTAAGTTAGATGTTGAGCTCATTTCAACCCCATTTTTCTTCCATTGGGGTCGATGGGGAGCAGCTTGGGGACGCCATTTTCGTCACTTGTTAAGAGGTAAGTAATTTATGCTATCTTTGAGTTAAATACAAGGTTTATACATGGATTTAGGCATGGAAATTAGTATAAAAATTTTGGGTTTTGGTGGAAAACCTAGAAAAATCATATTCTTGGAATTTAGCCACGATTTGAGTATGGAATTAAGAGTTAATTTTTTATTTGAGTTCCTAAGGTCATAGGTATCCTTTATCTTCGAGAAATTTCGGAATCCGGGCATGTGGGCCCAAGGCATTTTTGTCAACTTTTCGTTCGGGGTTAGGAAAGGTTATAAATTGGGTTGTAAAGTATAATTTAGCATATATAAATGGATTTATATGATCGTTGGCTAGTTTTGGAGCATTGTGCTTTGGTGCAAGTCTTCGAAAGAGTGTAGAATTCCGGTTACGGATCTTCGGAGCGAGGTGAGTCTCCTTCCTAATCTTGTGAGAGGAAATTTACCCCATAGGTGAGTTAAATTTGTTATGTGCTCCTATTTATGGGGGGCTACGTACGTACGAGGTGACGAGAGTCCATGCGTAGCTACTATTATGCTATTGTACGGGTAGTCTAGGACCCAAAAGCATGTTATACTTGAATAAATTATGAACTCATTGATGAATTGAATTGTTTAAATCACCTTTGATTAGTAAGCGAATTCAAAAGAGATTAAACATCATTTCCTGAATTGTTAAACAGAGAATTGGCCTTTCTTGGATAATTGCTCCATGTTGAATTCTTGACTGATTGTCTATTTGTGTGTGTTTATTTTGGACCGGGCCGAATGCCTCAGCAGATTAATAGATATATCTATAGGCGCTCCGTCGACCCTCAGCAAGTGCACATTTATTTCTGTTGGATCGGGCCGTCGCCTCGGTATGATTTGCGCATGCTTGTATTGCTGCCTGGACTTATTTAAGTCGTTACATGCCTCACTCTGGCTCGATATCATCTTCTTAATAATGAAAAGAAATCTTGAAAAATTTCCTATGAAAATTACGTGTTTACTTGTTTCCTCTATCTGGATAAAAATCATGTTAGAAAATAAATCCACTGTTCGATATGTATATATTGAGAATAAATAACCGTTGGACCAATAGAGTGTGTCAAAGTTTATCATCTCGTCTCTACCCCTTCGGGATTAGGCAGGACACTCACTGAGTACACATTGATTACGTACTCATACTACACTTCTGTGCATTTTTGTTGCACAGGTATATATATACCTCTAGCAGCCTATTGGGCGTAGCGGCATGGATGAAGCTAGGACTAGGTGAGCTGCATCATTGAGGCGACCACAGATAGAGTAGTTCCTTCCAATGTACTGTATTTACTTTCCATCCACTGTATTCCGGGCGGATGTTGTATTTTATTTCTTTTATCAGTGCTCGCTCATGTACTTGTGACACCGGGTTTCTGGAATGGTTTACAATGGATTTGTACTAACTGTTATTATTTAACTTTGAATTCTAGTAGTGAACTTTTATTTATAAAAATGGAAGGAAAAACCTTAGATTTTCAAAAGTATTAAAAGAGGAATTAATTGATAAGTTAGTTGGCTAGCTTGACAGAGGTGTCCGGCGCCACCACGGCCCTTAGTGAATTTTGGGCCGTGACAACGGAATACTGGTAGAATAATGATGCTTGAAATATTGGGGTGTTTGTATACATTTTTTAAAAATTTAATTTTTAGAGTGTTAGTAAATTTGTGAGAAGTGAAATGGAAAGGTAGAAAACGTTTTGCTTTGTATTTAAATGGTGGATGCTATGTATATCGATATGTATAGTGGGATCACATTAAATAAAGAGTATGTTATTATTTTAGATTTAACCAATTTGATGAATTACTCCTAAAGGTTGACATCAAACTAGTTCTAGTTCACCTCAAACTAGTGCTAGTTGATGAGAGTTACTTCGGAAACAAAAACGTAAAGTCAAATATCTCTGGGGTATTATCTCAGTTCCAATAAAATGCAATCGGTTAAAGTATGACTTGGCGATCATAACATATATGGATAGAACTTATAACGGGGTCTCAAAAAATAAATAATTTCTGCTGGGCCTTTATCCTTTTTTTAGGTCCATTAGGCTTCTTATTAGTTGGTACTTCCAGTTATCTTGGTAGAAATTTGATATCTTTTTTAGCCTCAGCAAATCATTTTTTTTCCACAAGGACTCGTGATGTCTTTCTACGGAATTGCGGGTCTCTTTATTAGAACTTATTTGTGGTGCACAATTTCCTGGAATATAGGTAGTGGTTATGATCGATTCGATAAAAAAAAGGAATAGTCTGTATTTTTTGTGTGGGGAATTCCGGGAAAAAATCATCGCATATTCCTCCGATTCCTTATAAAAGATATTCAGTCCGTTAGAATAGAAGTTAAAGAGGGTATTTATGCTCGTCGTGTTCTTTATATGGACATCCGAGGCCAGGGGTCTATTCCTTTGACTCGTACCGATGAGAATTTGACTCCACGAGAAATTGAACAAAAGGCTTGTGAATTAGCCTATTTCTTGCGTGTACCAATTGAAGTATTTTGAGAAATTGAGATATCAGTATCAGGAAACAATATTCTGAATTTCTTCATTCGAATTGAATTCTTAGCTTTTTTCTGGAATCTTTCTAGATTCAAAGACTAACCATAAAATCACAAAGAAAATAGATTCATTAGTCCGATACCTTGTATAAAACTCATGTCTGTAGGAAATATTCGATCGCATAGAGTGTATGAATGGGTTGATTAACATTTCACAGATGAAAAAATGGCAAAAAAGAAAGCATTCACTTTTCTTTTCTATCTTGCATCTATAGTATTTTTGCCCTGGTGGATTTCTTTATCAGTTAATAAATGTTTGGAATCTTGGGTTACCAATTGGTGGAATACTGGGCAATCTGAATTTTTTTTGAATAATATTCAAGAAAAGAGTCTTCTAGAAAAATTCATAGAATTAGAGGAACTCCTCTTCTCGAACGAAATGATCAAGGAATACTCGGAAAAACATCTCGAAGAGTTTGGGATAGGAATCCATAAAGAAACAATCCAATTAATCAAGATACAAAATTAGAATCATATCCATACGATTTTGCACTTCTCGACAAATATCATCTGTTTTATTATTCTAAGCGGGTATTCAATTTTGGGTAATGAAATGCTTGTTATTCTTAACTCTTGGGCTCATGAATTCCTATATAACTTAAGTGACATAGTAAAATCTTTTTCTATTCTTTTATTAACTGATTTATGTATCGGATTCCATTCACCCCACGGTTGGGAATTAATGATTGGCTATATCTATAAAGATTTTGGATTTGTTCATAATGATCAAATTATATCTAGTCTTATTTCCACCTTTCCAGTCATTCTCGATAAAATTTTTAAATATTGGATTTTTCGTTTTTTAAATCGTCTGTCTCCGTCATTTGTAGTTATTTATCATTCAATGAATGACTGATAAAGGATTCATTGATATTAATCTAATCCAATTAGAATGCTTGGTACTTTGTAGTTGTACATAAGAAAAGTATTGAAAATCGTATTTACTCTTTCTATTTCTAACCATCGGGGAGATTCATCCTATATTATTCCTAGATTATTCCAGCAAATAGCAGAATTTTTGCTAGGAAACTATACTAGCGACCTACCCAATTTATTGTAGAAATTTTCGCGATCAATGATTGGACCATGAAAACTAGAAATGCTTTTTCTTGACTAAAGAAACAGATTACTCGATCTATTTCCGTATCGCTCATGATATATATCTTAACTCGTACATCCATTTCAAGTGCATATCCCATTTTTGCACAGCAGGGTTATGAAAATCTACGAGAAGCGACTGGGCGTATTGTATGTGCCAATTGCAATTTAGCTAATAAGCCAGTGGAGATTGAGGTTCCACAAGCGGTACTTCCTGATACTGTATTTGAAGCAGTTGTTCGAATTCCTTATGATATGCAACTGAAACAGGTTCTTGCTAATGGTAAAAGAGGGGGGTGGGGGGATTGAACGCGGAGGCTGTTCTTATTTTACCGGAGGGGTTTGAATTAGCTCCTCCCGATCGTATTTCTCCCGAGATGAAAGAAAAGACTGATAATTTGTCTTTTTAGAGCTATCGCCCCAATAAAAAAAATATTCTTGTGATAGGCCCTGTCCCTGGTAAAAAATATAGTGAAATAACCTTCCCTATTCTTTCCCCGGACCCTGCTACTAAGAAGGATGTTCACTTATTAAAATATCCTATTTACGTAGGTGGGAACAGGGGAAGGGATCAGATTTATCCTGATGGCAACAAGAGTAACAATACTGTTTATAATGCTACATCAGTAGGTATAGTAAGCAAAATCATACGAAAAGAAAAAGGTGGTTATGAGATAACCATAACGGATGCGTCGGATGGACGTCAAGTGGTTGATATTATCCCTCCCGGACCAGAACTTCTTGTTTCCGAGGGCGAATCTATCAAATTTGATCAACCATTAACGAGTAATCCTAATGTAGGCGGATTTGGTCAGGGAGATGCAGAAATAGTATTTCAAGATCCATTACCTGTCCAAGGACTTTTGTTCTTCTTAGAATCTATTATTTTGGCACAAATCTTTTTGGTTCTTAAAAAGAAACAGTTCGAGAAGGTTCAATTGGCCGAAATGAATTTCAAGATTCGCAGATTTGTCGACATCAAGTTCGTAAAAAGAACCAAATTCTTGTTGGCGATTATTTATGATCAAAAAAATGAAATTCTGAAAACTCCTTTGTCTTATTTATACTCTTCTTCAAAATCTACATACTATGTGGTACAAGGGATTCCCAGCATCTCGTAGAAAAAGAGTATGTAATGTAGAATTTGAAGAAGAGTATTTGACTTTCATTATTTTTATTTCGTTTTTTAAAATTGGAGTAGTGTGACTATGTTACTATTGACAGATTTCAATGCCATAAGACGTATCAATAGTTTTCTATTCTAAATAGAAAGAAAGTCAAATTTGTCTAAATACTAGACATAAGGAAGCAGGGGATAAATGCGGGGAACGAAAATTCTAGGAGGGATCATTTTTACTTCCTAATCTTCGACACAAGAAAGGGGTGTAGAAAAATCCTTTTTTCTTGTGTTGAAACGAAAGAGTAATGATTCTTGATCCTGTTTGTTAAAAATTCCTAGTCTTGGTTTCGATTTTTCCAGATGTATCATAAACCCTTTACATATAATATACTAAGTGGTGGACAAACAAAACAAAAAAAGAGAGGAAATTTTATTAATTAAATAAAACTTCTTCAATCAACTTATCTTATACAAAATTTGATGATGAAATAAAAAACAATAAAAAAATAAATAGAGTGATGTAATAGAGAGAGTAAGGTTCTACATTAGATTAGTATAGAAAGGATTTGCGCGATATCTAATATATTATAGCAGCCAAGAAATTGAGTGATTCCTTCTTTCTTCCAACTTTGAAAGTACCGATAGATACTATCATAGAAAAAGAAGATGTGGTCCGAATAGTGAATTTTTCAAAAACATGATCAGAAAAATAAGAAAATTAGAGTTCTTGAAAAGAAAAATAAATCCATTTTATCATTTAGACGAAAAAAATATTATGATTCTTTAGAACTCAATGGGCCCTTCCCCTTCGAATCAAACAAACAAAGAAGGGAATCCCGTTGAGTTCTTACGCTTTCATGTTGACGACCTAATTCATTCGATTACTATAGGGATGAACCCAATCCAGAATATGAACCGTAAAAGAAAATACCTATTAAACCGATTACAAGAATACCATCTACAGTACCTATTATCCAAAGAGGAATCCTTCTAGTAGTATCGACCATTTACCCCACTTCCCTCCAGATTTCATCAAGTGGTCATGCTAGAGACATAAACTGTCATGGATAATTAAATTATGAGATCCTTCTGAATGAGCTAAAAGAATTTTATTGGTTCTCTTTCGTTTTCTTAATTGAAGAAATAATTGGAAAATAAAACAACAAGTACATAAATGAGTAATAACCCCCAGTAGAGACTGGTACGATTCAATTCAATATTTTGTTCGTTCGGATTTGATTGTGTCGTAGCTCTATAATTCGGATTAAGTTTATCATTGGATGAATTGCATTGCTGATATTGATCCCAAAAAAAGGATGGTAGGTACAGCTAGACCGTGAACAGCCAACCATCGTACTGTAAAAATTGGATAGGTTCGATCTATAGTCATTAGGGCCTCCTAAAACGATACTACTAAATTTATCGAGTTGTTCCAAAGGATCAAAACGGCCAGTTATTAATGGAATTCCTTGTTGTCTCTCTGTAAAATACTCGTTTGGCCGAGGTCTTCCAAACACATCGTAAGCTAAACCGGTGCTGACAAATAACCAACCCGTAATGAATAGGTAAGGTATAGTAATGCTATAAATGACCCAGTATCGAATATTGGTAATAATATAAACAAACGAACGTTCTCCTATGCTTTCAGACATGCTGAGCTCCACATATTCTTGTACAGTCAAAGAAGATCGACTTCGTAAAAGATGAGATCAGTAAATGACAATTCACTGAAATGTCATCTTTGTGAGATCGTCTATATTGTACCAAGGGCGTCTTTAGAGTATACCGAATCAGTATAGCTATCCTTCTTCTGACACAACAACACAATTTGAAATAGTATCAAAAGTAAGTGCTAAATAATTTATTTTTTCCTTTACTTGTTGATGTAAAATCATCTTCCATTCGATAGAAAATTCTTTCAATTCAACGAAAGAGATTCTCATATTCACACAATTTAAGTAGATGCGAGATATAGAAATTTGCTTTTCGTAGTTGTGGAAGCAGTTTTGTTGTTGGGATCTTTTTTTTAAAGAAGAAGTTAATGGTCGAGTAAGAAATAAGAGTAGTAAATCATATTCAGTGAAAGAAAAAATTGAATAATTGGAATCCATAATTGTAATGCATTGTTGTGGATCTCGATCCAAAGGTTCTGTGATAGCACAAAGGGTCATTACTAGTTTCCTCTTTCATTCTGCACTTCCGAGGCCTTGAAAACCTCATTTTTACTTGCCTCGATTTGTGTTCGCAGTCCGAGCGCATAGCCGGAAAGCTTATATATGAGTTCTGTGTGAAAAATGGTGAATTTTTATATTAATATGCATAATATTGACTTTGGTCAATATTTTGGGTAAACGGACCCAAACCCGTAATTTTACTGTCCCGGAGGGTCCGTAGAAAAATATGGGACTTGGGCGTGTGCTCAGAATCGAATTCTGAGGTCTTATGCCCGAGAAATGAATTTTTCTGTGAAATTATTTTCTGAAATTAATTAAGGAAATTGGAAATGAAAATTAATTAAAAGACTATGGTATCGGGCTCGTATTTTGGTTCCGACACCGGGTACAAGTCTTGTATATGATTTAAGCACTATCTGTAAAGTTGGGTTGAAGCTTGATTCTATGTATATGATGTTATTTTGGCGGTTTCATAGCACGAGTAAGTCCGTAGGATGTTGTTGAGGTTGTGTGCGTAATTGGTTTGGAACCCCGAGGGCTCGGGAGAGTTTTGGATAGGCATCGGATTGCATTTCTCATTTTTTTTTAAAATCTGGTATGTTGGCTTCTGTGGTTTTCGCAAATGCGAAGGGGAGTTTCGCAATTGCGAACTCGCAAACGCGAGCATTTATTCGCAATTGCGAAGTATGGGAAAGCTGGCTATAATCGCAAATGCGACGCCCTTTCTCGCAAATGCGAGAGGCCTCTGATCGCAAATGCAATAGAATTTTCGCAAATGCAAAACTAGGCGTCTAGATCTGAGTTCGCAAATGCGAACCCAGATGTCGCATTTCCCAGGTCTGCTGGGTTCGCAATTGCGAACCCATGTTCGCATTTCCCATAACTGTGGCCTGCATTTTTCATACTTAGACGATTTTAAGCCCCATTTTTCATATTTCTCAAACCGAAACACCTATTGACGATTTTTCAAGAACTCTTCCTTCTCCAATTCAATTGTAAGTTGATTTTCACTTAATTTCTTCAATCTTTAACATCATTTATCATGTTTTCATCAGAAAATCAAGATTTTTCATGGGTGAAAATGGGGATTTTGGGTAGAACCTAGGTTTTCTTAAAATTGAGGATTTGGATCTCAATTTGAGGTCCAATTTCAAAATAAATCATAGATATGAACTCGTGGGGGAATGGGTAACCAGGTTTTTGTCCGAACCTCGGGTTTTGACCACGTGGGACCGGGGTCGTTTTGGGAATTTTTGAGTAAAACTTTGGGAAATTTATTTTTTAAGCATTCAATTGACTCAATTCGCATTTGTTGATGCATTCAAGTAATTTATGACAAGATTTGAGCAGTTTTGTGGTGAATTCGAGGGGTAAAGCTATATTAGAGGCTTGAGTGGATTTTTGGAGCATTTGAGGTAAGTGTTTGATCTAACTTTGGCTTGAGGGAATAGGGTTAGAGTGTCATTAATTGCTATTTCCTAAATGGTCGAGTACGGTGTATAGGCATGGTGACGAGTATCTATACACCGGTGTCTAGCATGACCGTGGGTCTTTGTTTGTA